>JAJOOE010010885.1:0-10586 GCA_036250405.1 Solanum raphanifolium
AATTTTTCAAAATACAAATAATTAAAAAATCACATATATATCAACAAATAATGCATTCAATTAATAAGATCACAAACGTCATGTGGTGATATACCTGTCTTTTCAATTAGTAAATGTTAAACAACTCACATTTCAAATATTATATTGATTTGTATTAAATTTATTCAGCAATAAATAATTTTCTCTGAATAATAAAATTTATAAGCTAATTTATTTAACTAAATTTACTACTCTATTAGGTGATACCGGAAAGGGTGAAGCACTTGTGCCTAAGAGCATTGTGTGTTTGGGGATTTGGGGCACACTAGTTGAAGGAAGAAACGGTGTACAGATATTGCTAGCTGAAGATAAGTGAATAAATTTGGGTTTCCAAATCTTGATATGCTCTTGACTTGTCTAGTATTCATCATACTATTCAAGAAATCATTTCACATAAATAATAATAATAATAATAATTTTAAAAATATATATTAGTATAAATATAAAGCATAAAATCAACAAAATAAATAAAATGATTAAATAATTATCTGAGGGATATTTTTATCTTTATACAGATCAATCTCATGATATTAAATTTTATGTACTACTAATATTACCAAATGAAATGTATTAATAATATGTGCATCCTACAATACCATATAGAATGTATAACTAATCCATAGATCCAAAACTATATGAATGCATAGGTTCATGTAGTATCTTAAACTAAACTATAAGAATCAAAAGGACAAGTTTTTCTTTTCTACTTTTTAGGGTACCCATAATAATGAAATTACAAAAGTTATGCTCACATTTGGCACCAAACTTAATTGTGTATTATTGAAAAAAGTACTTTTTTTTTTCAAGAATGGCAGATTGACTTTCCAAGATTATCGGGATGAGACATACCTTTAATTATTATTTGCAGAGATTAATTTATCGACCACAATAGCATATATAAAATTATATAAGAAAATTAGGTGAAGCATATATAAAATTTATTAATAATACTCTCGTATTATTAAAAAAAGAAAATGTTGAGGATTGCATTATGATTGATCAGGATTTAATATACATGGTCAATCTCTAATTTAAATATAAATTCATTGACAATTTCCTAATATTTTGGAAACATTTTTTCCTTCCCCATTAATAAAGTTGTTCGGTCGAACAAAAAGTGACAACACCTTTTTACAATAAATTATTTTCTGTCTTATGGACTTTCAAGAATCACCATCAGTACTCCAACAACAACCACCCCCAGATGCCTATAGAACAATGGTTGCATCACTAACCCCTTCACCCCTCAATGCCATCAACAAGAACAATAACAACCACTCCCGCATGGCCATGGAGCAATGGCAGAACCCTTAACCCCACCACCACCACAACCCTAAATACACCAACAAGGGCAAATTAACTCATAAATGTTATCCGTAAAAATCATTTTTCATCAATTCCAACAACAAAAGAAGAGAGAATGGTTGATAAAGTCTTTTGTTGATGGTTTGAATTGTTCTCCTACTCTAATGTCTGAATCTCCTAGAGAAAACTCCTCTAAGAAGTTCTATGGGATGCCCCACAACTCTGTAAAGAAGAAACAACCACAAACTTTAGGTATATATGTTTTTACTATTGCTTTAATTATGTATCTAGCATCTAATTTAAGAAAGATTTAGCTTATATACACTTTTGTCAAATTACTTAAGTGGTGAATCATGTAGATTCAAGTGTTCATGTTACTAGTGTTGCTTCCTCAAGAAATCATGGTAAGAATTCCCTTAGGATGTCGGTCTTTAGACCTTTCAAGGGGTTTCTTATCATGATTTTCTGAAGAAGCAACACTAATAACACCAACACTTGAATCTGCATGATTCACCACTTAAGTAATTTGAGAAAGTGTATATAATAAGTTAATTCTTTCCTAAATCAAATGATAGACACATAATTAAAACAATACTAAAAACATATATACTTAAAACTTGTGGTTGCTTCATCTTTTGAGAACCCTAGGGCCTCCCAAGAATTCTTAGAGGGAGAATCTTTAAATTAAAAGATTCGAAAATTAGAGTAAAAGAACGGTCCAAATCATCAACAAAATGCCTCTTCGGTCATCATCTCTTCTCTAATTGCAAGGGTTGATGGAAAATGTTTTTGCGGGTTACATATATGGGTTGATTTGCTCTTGCCGATGGGTTTGGGGTTGTGGTGATGGTAGGGCTAGGTATGCTATCATTGCTCCATAGCCATGTAGGAGTGGTTGTTGTTGTTTTTGTTAATGGGGTTAAGGGGGTGGAAGGGTTAGGATGCAACCTTTGTTTCATGGACATGTGGGGGTAAGGGTGGATGTTGTTTACTTGTGATGATTCTTGGGAGACCATAAAACAAAAAAGAATTTATCATAGAAAGGTGTTTTCACCTTTTGTTCTACTTAACAACTTTGTTAACAGGGAAGAAAAGAAAATATTTGCAAATGTTTTTAAGCAAATTTACCACTAGATAGAGTGTTCAGTAGCCCTTTATTAAGAATAATAAGATATCAATAGAGATAAGTACAAGCAAGGGGGTCTAGGTCCTACCCTACCAATTCTAATGAAGTACCTAACTTCTACTAACTAACAAGCATGAAGAATATAAGAGCTAGAGAGAACTAAGTATTTTGTGATCACTACAGAGTTTGTAATACACTCCATGATGATATTACAAAGAAGGATGCTTACATAATGTAAAAATATGACAATCAAGAAGAAGGTTAGGTTATCAACCTCAAACTTTCTATTACGAAAGCATGAATTAAAAAGGATTGATTGTCCATCAAAAGTAACTTGAAGTATTTTTCTCTTGACTTCTTCTTCAAACCTTTCCAACAACACTTGATAAATCATACCTTTTTTATGGATTTATTGGATCTTGTTGAACCTATTGATATTTGTCATATGGTTCTGCTTTGCATGTCACATCATTATCAGTAGGTGTCTTGGAATAAGATCCTTAGTGACTTTATCGTCTCAACTATGTTATCTTCCATGTGTCTTCATTTTGCTTTTATTGCTTCTACTTCTTTATTATCTAGGGGGTATATCCCCCTTCCTAGAACCTCTATCAAAGCATATGTCTAGCTATTCCTCATCTTCATCCAAATCAATTGTATTTGACGCTAAGACTCTTGACTCATTCTTCTTTGCAATCACACAAATTAGGAGATAAGTCCGGTAAAAAAATCCAAACCACAACTAACGTTATTTCCTCCTTAAGATTATATCCAATGGACCATGGAAATACCCTATATTAGTGCTCTTCTCCATTGTAGAGAATATAATTAATTTAGCGAGATAAAGCTAGTATAAAATCTTCATATTGATCAAATCCCAACAAAATTTGTCTTGGAGCAACTAAGCCACTTAAACAATTGCCTTTGGTACCAAGATGTTTCGGCAAAATCAACCTTAATACCTTCAAATCTGACGCACGATGAGATAATTTAAACAACAATGCTTGATATAATCCCTCTTCGATCATAAAGTCTTTCATGTCCTCCATTGAAAACATGATAGTAGTGTCTTCATGAACAATTTCGATAGATTTTTACGATTGTTTTTAGTTAATTAGGGCAGATTGTTTGGGGTTAAGAATATTGGAATCGACAAGGGTGGCGTATGTGGTGGTTTGGGGCAGTAGGGTGGGCTGGATAGCCTCGGGATGAGGCCAGTTGTCGTAGCAGCTATGAGAGGGTTGAACAGCTACTGCTTAGGAAAGAGCCGCAAGTGAAAGAAAAAGCCCTAGGGTTTTTTTTCACGAGTTTTTTTTGTAGCTATTTGCAAATGTTAAGGTATTATCAATGGGTTTCTATTTAAATTAGAGTTATACCACGTACATTGAGGATTTCATATACTGATCAGGATTTTTTTTTATTTTTTTGAATATATATTTTTTATTTACTTACTTAGGAAAATCATATTACTATATAATGTGTATTTACCGTCATAAAAAGAATATTGATATCTTAGAGTGCAAAAAGATATAATTGTTAGAGTGTTTTTTAACATCGATTGGTTAATCTTTATCTTTGAAATAAATTTAAATTTTACTATGAAATTTACATATTATGTGTCTCATTTCATTTTTAACTCATTGCGATTTGTGAAATAAATTTAAAAATAGTTGAACTATAACGAAAAATTCATTTTAATATTAATGATATTGTTTTATAGTCATGTAAATATTATAGAAAATTTAAGACCTTAATTTAAAACGAAAAAAAAAACAGTTTTCATTAAATTTGTGGCTAAACAAGTGCAAAATAAATAAAACAAAATGAGTACTAGTTGATAAAACATTATAATAAATCACAAATTTTATAGTTAAATTTATTAATAAAATTATTTGAAACCCCATGATTAAATTCTTAATAACAATACCAATAAAACAACAAATGCATGAAAAGATAGAAGAAAGTAATCAGGACACAAGTGAAAGCAATTGTTTTGATAAGCATGTGAAGCAAGATGATGAGGTTAGCAGAGAAGAATCACTATTAAAGGAATACTTTCCTTAAACAGAAGAGAGTCGGAAGGAACACAAGATATTGATATTTGTATTACTGAAAGAGAAGTGAAGCTTGAAAGAGAGATAACTATGTGAAATGATAAGGAGAAGGAACATACCAGGTTCCTTTACAAATTACAACAATTGGCAGTAAGGATGAAAGTTATCCAATGGAACATAAGGAATGACTTGAGGATTTGATAAGGGCAGAAACATGGGAGAATTAGCATATACATTATCAATACCTGAAAAGCTCAACCAATGGAGAATCTACATGCTTTAGTCTCTCATAAGGTGCTAAAAATGATGATGCTGGAAATCAGAAACTACTCATTAAGAGTCCTCAAGTTTCTGTAGAAGACAAAGATGAAGAAGATCATGTTATTAATGAGGAACAGATTTGTAAACAGACTGATTTATTTCCATAAGCTATTACAAAGGGTAAGAAAGGAAAACATAAGAATGATAAAAGAGTTAAAGGTGAAATACAAGAAAATAGTGTTAAACCAACAAAGACAAACTAGAAGGGGGTTAAATTCAATTTTATATAATACTCAAAATGCTTTATTTTGAAATATTAGGTCTGTGGAGACCATTGCTAAGCTTAAACCTCTGGTTAGAACCGTTTCAATATTTATTATTTGGCAAATTGGAAAAGAAGGAATATCATCTATTATGGGAGAAAGATGTCTAAGTTTGCTATGATCAAGGAATTTAATAAAAACATGTATTTATTAGCTTCCTAGCTATAGATATCTCTGGGTTGAACAATTACCAAATACTTGGTCTTTGTTAATTAGAGCTTTAGAGATTATCACCCTTTAATTAGTAGTCAAGTGGTTAAATGAAAATTTCCTGATATAGAAGCTAGAATATTGGAGGTAAGCTCTGGAGGCAAAAGTGAGGGCTTTGAGAGTTGGGATTGAATATTGTATTTGCAACTATAATCTTCATCTTACAATGAAAAATGATTTTTTAGTTTCAAAAAAGGTGTTGGAAGGCTAGTGAAAAATACCTTGGGCTATTGTAGTGGAAGTTAGAGGAATGGCACAAACATCAAACAATATCATATGATTCAAGAGTTGCCATAAAAAGCTAAAGTTATACTCTAATTAGAGAAAAACAAAGTTGCTAACATCAGGCTGAAAAAGAGTCAAAACATGTCATACAACATTAATAGGAACTACTCAAAAATCAATAGCAACAAAAACAAGAAGATAACAAGCAAAGGGCAGACAAAGATATCTCGTTTAGGGTTTTCTCTCAATTAATGCTACGATCTTAGTTCACCATCATATATATATATATATATATAAGCTTTGAAAGATTTAAATTAAGAAAAAGGTATATACCTAATAATTCTGAGAGTTCATGTAGCGTTATCAATTCCTTGAGAGAGCAATCTGCAGAACTCAAAGTGACAGTAGATTAAACCTCACTTTAGCCATTTATACGCTAAGTTGATTGGGATCTGGGACCTTACCTTGAAAATGATTGTAGCAGCACGATTTCTGATCTGACGAAGTCTTTAAAGAGATTGAATCTATAGCGTTTGTGAGACTCGTAAACGTCTCTTTGGATGTCAAGAAAGCTCGTGTTGTGTTACTAAGAAACGATGGTCGAAATAAGGTCGGAGGAGGAGAGAGTAGGGTCAATCGGATGGAGAAGAATGCCTCTACGGCTATCCTTTTCTCTTAGGTTTTGGTTCGATTTTTTCCATAGTTGCTTGTTTTATTTTTAGGCATTTCTATTTCCTCTTTGTTCCGTAGGATCCGACCTGGGCCACTTTTTGGCTCAAGTTAGTTGTTTGTGTAATTTTATTCAATAAAATGGGCTCCGCCCAATTTAGATTATTTGTTTTTGTATTAAAAAAAAAGGACGATGTAATTATAATATGAGCCCAAGAGGGCTTGATCACACAACCTTAAATTAAATTTACAACCCTTAACCACTAGACTAAACTTTTCACTTGTATCAAGAGGTGCCAATACTATATATATATATATATATACAATGTAATTTTCCAACGAAGGGGTGTCGCTTGACACCCTTTGGCCAAGGTGGGTCTGCCCCTAAAGGGAAGGAATACTATAAACCACAGTCTTTTAAAGTTCAAACATTGTGCAAGAAAAACTTTGATTAAAAGAAAGAGAAAATACATAAAGTTCACCCTGAACTAATACTCTTTTTGTAAAGAAACACTTAAATTTTACGGCGGTCCTAACCCCTGAACAATTTGAAATTAATAACATTGCCTCATTTTTCAATTAAACCCAGTTGTGAGAAAATGTGTGATTTTCACGCTCCAATCTCAAATTGCCACGTGTTAAATGTCATAAATTATAAAAATAAATATGAAAAAATAAATTTCTTTATTATAAATAAAGGAAAAAATACTTTCCACCCCCCCCCCCCCTACAACACCTCTCCATTCCTATCCACTTCTCCCCTTTCCCTAACCTTCTTCATTAAATAAAAAAAAAGACAATTAACTTCAATTAGAAATGGTAAACAAAAATCAATCTATTATTTTTATTCTATTATCATTGTAATTTTAGGAAAGCAATCATCATTTTATTTTATTCCTCTATTCTTGGAACTATACAAATACTTCTATTAGCATCAAGAGGCCTTTCACCTCAAATGGTGGAAGCAACTATGGCTAACCACCATTAATCTGTCATTATCGCATAAAAATATTTTTTTCGTCAGATAAAATGGTGACTAACAATGACATTTTTTCTCTTCATTTTTTTCTTTTCACTTTTGTTATCTTTTCATCATCTCCATAAAAAATATCAAATGTCGACGATGATAAATTGTACCATCACAATGGCGAAGAAGATAGGAGAAGCAAATGACGAGTCCAGAATCTAGGATGACTTAACGGAGTACTCGTCTTGTGACAGTGAATCGAACTTCGAGAAATACTATAGTCCTAACTCGGCCATAGACACTCCAACAAGCTTCAATAGTTGTTAATGGTGTTTGAAGTGATTTGGGGAAGATGGATCTTTATTCTAAAAGAAGAAATCAATTTGAAATGCCACATGGCTTATTTATATTGGTTTCAGACTATTTTTGAAACTACTCACGCGCTCTTGCTATGTGAGAACACATCAGGTGCAAAAATAAGTGAAAATGATGTATTAAGATTGGTTGAAACAAAAGGAGTACTAGTTGATAAAACATTATAATAAATCACAAATTTTATAGTTAAATTTATTTATAAAATTATTTTAAACCCCATGATTAAATTCTTAATAACAATACCAATAAAACAACAAATGCATGAAAAGATAGAAGAAAGTAATCAGGACACAAGTGAAAGCAATTGTTTTGATAAGCATATGAAGCAAGATGATGAGGTTAGCAGAGAAGAAACATTTTTAAAGGAATACTTTCCTTAAACAAAAGAGAGTCGGAAGGAACACAAGATATTGATATTTGTATTACTAAAAGAGAAGTGAAGCTTGAAAGAGAGATTACTATGTGAAAGAAATAAGGAGAAGGAACATACCAGGTTTCTTTACAAATTGCAGCAATTGGCAGTAAGGATGAAAGTTATCCAATGGAACATAAGGAAAGACTGGAGGATTTGATAAGGGCAGAAATATGGGAGAATTAGCATATACATTATCAATACCTGAAAAATCTCAACCAATGGAGAATCTACATGCTTTAGTCTCTCATAAGGTGCTAAAAATGATGATGCTGGAAATCAGAAACTACTCATTAAGAGTCCTCAAGTTTCTGTAGAAGACAAAGATGAAGAAGATTATGTTATTAATGAGGAACAGATTTGTATACAGACTGATTTATTTCCATAAGCTACTACAAAGGGTAAGAAAGGAAAACATAAGAATGATAAAAGAGATAAAGGTGAAATACAAGAAAATAGTGTTAAACCAATAAAGACAAACTAGAAGGGGGTTAAATTCAATTTTATATAATACTCAAAATGCTTTATTTTGAAATATTAGGTCTGTGGAGACCATTGCTAAGCTTAAACCTCTGGTTAGAACCGTTTCAATATTTATTATTTGGCAAATTGGAAAAGAAGGAATATCATCTATTATGGGAGAAAGATGTCTAAGTTTGCTATGATCAAGGAATTTAATAAAAAAAACATGTATTTATTAGCTTCTTAGCTATAGATATCTCTGGGTTGAACAATTACCAAATACTTGGTCTTTGTTAATTAGAGCTTTAGAGATTATCACCCTTTAATTACTAGTCAAGTGGTTAAATGAAAATTTCCTGATATAGAAGCTAGAATATTGGAGGTAAGCTCTGGAAGCAAAAGTGAGGGCTTTGAGAGTTGGGATTGAATATTGTATTTGCAACTATAATCTTCATCTTACAATGAAAAATGATTCTTTAGTTTCAAAAAAGGTGTTGGAAGGCTAGTGAAAAATACCTTGGGCTATTGTAGTGGAAGTTATAGGAATGGCACAAACATCAAACAATATCATATAATTCAAGAGTTGTCATAGAAAGCTAAAGTTATGCTCGAATTAGAGAAAAACAAAGTTGCTGACATCAGGCTGAAAAAGAGTCAAAACATGTCATACAACATGAATAGGAACTACTCAAAAATCAATAGCCACAAAAACAAGAAGATAACAAGCAAAGGGCAGACAAGGATATCTCGTTTAGGGTTTTCTCTCAATTAATGCTACGATCTTAGTTCACCATCATATATATATATATATAAAAAAAGCATTGAAAGATTTAAATTAAGAAAAAGGTATATACCTAATAAATCTGAGAGTTCATGTAGCGTTATCAGTTCCTTGAGAGAGCAATCTACAAAACTCAAAGTGACAGTAGATTAAACCTCACTTTAGCCATCTATACATTAAGTTGATTGGGATCTGGGACCTTACCTTGAAAATGATTGTAGCAGCACGATTTGTGATCTGATGAAGTCTTTAAAGAGATTGAATCTATGGCGTTTGTGAGACTCGTAAACGTCTCTTTGGATGTCACGAAAGCTCGTGTTGTGTTACTGAGAAACGATGGTCGAAGTAAGGTCGGAGGAGGAGAGAGAAGGGTCAATCGGATGGAGAAGAATGCCTTTACGATTATCCTTTTCTCTTAGGTTTTGGTTCGATTTTTTCCATAATTGCTTATTTTATTTTTAGGCATTTCTATTTCCTCTTTGTTCCGTAGGATCCGACCTGGGCCACTTTTGGGCTCAAGTTAGTTGTGTGTAATTTTATTCAATAAAATGGGCTCCGCCCAATTTAGATTATTTGTTTTTGTATTAAAAAAATAAAAGAACGATGTAATTATAATATGAGCCCAACAGGGCTTGATCACACAACCTTAAATTAAATTTACAACCCTTAACCACTAGACTAAACCTTTCACTTGTATCAAGAGATGTCAATACTATATATATATATTAAACCAAAATTTGACCTCTATACAATGTAATTTTTCGATGAAGGGGTGTCGCTTGACACCCTTTGGCCAAGGTGGGTCTGCCCCTAAAGGGAAGGAATACTATAAACCACAGTCTTTTAAAGTTCAAACATTGTGCAAGAAAAACTTTGATTAAAAGAAAGAGAAAATACATAAAGGGTGTGTTTGGTACGAAGGAAAACATTTTCCAGAAAATGTTTTTCAATTTTCTCATGTTTGGTTGGGTTAAATGTTTTCCATATCTACTCATTTTTCTCAAATTCAAGGAAAATGACTTCCCTTCAAAAATCAAGGAAAACATTTTCCAAAACTTTCCACCAATTTCAAATTACAACTTTTTTGTTGAAAAAATCAAATTTTTTTTTAATGAAAAAGTAAATTTAAAGCTTATTTTTAAAAAATATTTTTCAACTTCAACTTTTTTATCCCACCCTCACCCCGACCTACCCCCTCCCTCCAGCCCCCACCCCCACCCCCACCCCAAAAAAAAAAATTAAAGTTTATTTTTAAAAAATATATTCAATTTCAAAATTTCATTTTTTCACCCCTACCCTCGACCCCCCACCCACCCGCCCCCTACCAGCCCCCCCTCCCCAAAAAATAAATATTTAAGTTTGTTTTTAAAAAATATT
>JAJOOE010010894.1:0-12608 GCA_036250405.1 Solanum raphanifolium
ATACAGATGACACATACCTCATTTGTTGTCATTAAGATTACGATATTTAAATTGAAATATGCATCTGAATATGATAACGTACTAGATTTACCTTGGAGAGAAATCGATCAGGTTTACCAATTTTGTAGAGAACTCCAATCACAACAATTTTATTTGTTGCATTTTCATTTAAGTGTACCATGTGCATTTCCATGTCATACCTGTCCCAAAATATAACATTAAATAAAAGAAAAATGGTATAAAGTATTTCTCCTTTTAATACGTCTTATTAAATTCTACATGATGTAAATCTGAATTAATCGCGTACCTTCTGCCGTTGACGGTGTGTTCGGAAGGAGAGTGCCAATGGGCTTGTTGTAGAGGATAATTTGTGCCATTTATTAAAACAGATCCAGCATCACCATGCCATTGTAACTGCACTCATATATACTAAACTTTATTATTTTTATGATTTTTAAAAGGTAATTAATTAAAAATTTGACTATTAATTAAAAATAAATTGAACTATATATAAGAGTAAAAGTGAAGAGATTTATTTTTTTAATTAACAAAGGTATACTTTAAATTCCTAGTGGTTTAGATCTACTAGCTCCATTATATAATGACAACGTGAAGAATAGTATATTTTTGTTGAAGAATATTCACGATTACCACTATTTAGCACTTTTTATAGCACCTTTTTTTTACACTATTAGATATTCCTAAAAATATTTATAACAGAAACGAATTCAAGATTTAAATTTTAAAATAACGCTTCTAAGAGCAAGTATTGAGTTATATATATATATATATATATAACTTGTAAGAATTGAATCAAAACTATGAATTCTGCTAATCTTAAATGGAAAAATTACATAAATACACAACTTAAAATATCATAATTTCTAAAATTCGTTATCATTTAAAAAACTTACAAAAATTCCCTCTCAGATACATCTCTCCCATTAAGTATTGTATCATTTGCAATGTATCGAACAACCAATAAATATATCCGAGAGCAATGAAAAATTCAGAATTTTTATAATTGAGAAAACTTTCGAAATACAATAAAATTAACCCCTAAATATATGAGATTTTTTTACTTTATACATATTAAATTCAAATGTATAGGTCAAAAGTCGAGAAGCATCTTTAAAATTATTGAAGTACGTATAACTTTTCAAAATTCGAATAATAAAACATGATTGGTCCACCATAATAAGAAATTTTAAATTTGGACACTGACTATGCTATCTCTTAAAATTGTTCATTTTTTCCGTATGTATAAACACCTCCTAGCACAATTAATTAGTAGCTGTCAAGTGTCAACAGATAAACCTATATAGTAAAAAATGTTTAATTTCTATAAACAAACAATGTGAAAAAAATAATTATATAATTATCTTGCTTATTAAGTTAATTAACAATTAATTCTTTTATACAAAGAATTTTTCAAGTTGTTCAATATCTTGGTAGAAGTAGCTAGCAACTTCATAAGTAAATTTGAGATCAGTAAATATACGTAGATGTTTTTTCAATAGATTCGAAAGAATATATACTCACCGAAATGTCATGTCCTCTATTCTTAACAGTAGCATTGCATAGCTTGTAATGTCTTTTATCTGGCTTTTGAATAATTATAACTCTTTCATGTGACATATCAATAGGAGATTGCATTTCTCCATTATTACAAGCTTCCCATTCTTTCTTCAATTTCCCCCACATTTTTGGACCTTTTTCACTCTTTTCACCATAATCAAACTCCCTCTCATCCTCTAATAAAATCACAAATATCAATAAATCAAACAATATAATTACAAAGACATAATATACATAATTACAAAAAACAGTTCGATGCATTAAGCTCATGATAGTTGAATAAGAGAAAATTTTAGCTAGGCTACGTTGTTGAATTCCTTTACATTAAGTTTTCTGATTCTGCCACTATAGTCAATAGCTATGAGCAAGGTACGAGAAAATATCATCAGATCCCATTGAAATTTATTATATAAAGCCTTAGATCAATTCAATGTTATCTCATAATTTTCTCAGACCTTACTCAAAATGAAAGCTTAATGCATTGGAGTGTGCTTTCTTCTTTAATACCAAAAAAATAAAAGTGTTATAGTTCTTACCAACTTCTTGAGCTTTAATGAATGTAGCGGAGAAGAAAATGATGATGAATAAAACAGATAAATATCTTTGTTGCCTCATTAGAATTATTGCTACTTTTTTTCTTTCTTGAAGATGAAGAAAATGTGACAAATTAATAATAATAGGGTCACCTAGTTTTGGGCTTTATATAGATGAAAAAAAACTATGGTGTAAAATATAATTTCCTATGTGGCAGCCACAGAGACTTTCCTATGACTTTCTTTTTTTCAAATCTTATTGGACAAATTAATTATTAATACCAACGACCATATCACGACAAAATAATATAATAAAGATAAACAGCAAGTGGAAAAAGAGAAAAATAAAGTGACAATATCCCTTACGTTTAGGTAGGGCTCAAATCAATATTTCAACTATACTCTTGAGTATATTTGATACAGCTCCTCTGTCCCAATTTATGTAACATAATTCAGAGTTAAACAATTTAAGTTTGATTGAAAATTTGTGTATGAAATCTTTAATTTTTTTAAAAATAAATTTATATATTTGTAAACTACGGAAAATGTATACTATAAGTCACAATAATTGACAATCCAAAATATCTAAATGATATATGAAAAATTTACAGTCGAAGATAGACTTATATGAATCTCGAAATCCAAAATGTGTCACATAAATTAGCGCGGAGAAAGTATTTAAAGATTACCAAAAGATAAGTACTTTTTTTTATTTTCCTCGAATGTTCTAATTGATTTTGTTTGTTAAAGGAGAGGAAAACTATGAAAAAAAGATTTAACCAAAAGCATAGATCGAAAATAGCACAAAAATGCACCAAACTCTAGACACTAGAGCAAAAATTTCAAAAAACTACAACAACAAAGTGAAACCCTAGATTTCCTGCCTTTTACTACCTCATCTAAGGGTGGAGCTAGCCAGGTAGGATCGAGGAGGTTCAATCTCCTCCGACACCCCATTTTTTAGGCTAGGGACAAAAAAAATGAAATGTTGCTTAAAACTTCTCTAACAATGAAATCCAAATGCTTGTAGCTCAACTATATTTAATCTCAGGAGAATTGATGTCCCGAAAATACTAAACTTATATATATAAGTAAATGTTAAACCATTTTTGACTTTCTCGTATGTTTCCTTCTTCATATTTTAAACTCTTTTAGTAAATATCCTGATATCACTCATTGATAAAGTCCTTTCCAATTATATTTAATTCTTTTTTTATCTTTGTGTTAGTTAGGGGTAATATGAATTAGTGAGACCATAATTGACAAAATCTAGAAGGCCTATCATTCAAGACTAGTCAACGTGCGGTTGATTAGTATTTCTTATAAAAAAATAAGGTGTTTTAAATTCGAGTTTCATATGAGTCTTAGTATAAAACATAGATTATTAAGTTTCAGAGTAATTATAAAATAATTACATAAAAATCATAACAAAGTTGATTTATTACTAGCTAAAGCTTATTACTATTACAAATTATATTAAAATTTTCATAAAAGCCAGAATGCCAGCTAAAAATAATTTAAATGCACTAATAATCACTTTAATAATTACATGCACTAAAGTCCAACAGAGAAAGAATAAATAAATGTTGAATACGTTCCATAAACATAAAAGGATATTTGATTGATGCTTTCCCTACCATAATAATTTCTAATGAATCCAAATTAAGAATATGGACGACGACTCTTATATTCATGCATAGTACTATTTTTACGTAGGTTAGTTCATGAATATTTTGATGATATGATTTTTGGACAATTTTTTTGTGCAAATTTTATGGAACTGTAGAGAGTTGGGGGAACAGTACGTATAGTCTCACCATTTTTAGAGTGATTTTTGGGAATTTAGGGGCCAATTTATAAAAATTAGGCGATTTTCTTAGTTTTTTGTGTGTGTTAGTCCATGAATATATTGGTAATATGACTTCCGATAAGTTTTATTGTGAAAGCTTTATGAAACCCTCAACAGGGAATTGGTGGAACAACACGTATAGTCTCACCATTTTAAAGTGATTTTTGGGCATTTAGGAGTCAATCTACATGAATTAGGTGATTTCCTCAATTTTTTGTGTGATAGTCATGAGTATTTTGGTGGTATGGTTCCTGAACAAATTTTTTGCGAAACCTTTATGGAACCCTCCCTTGAGTTAGGGGAACAATACGTATATACTCACAATTTTAGAGTGATGTTGGGACATTTAGGGGCCAATTTACATGAATTATGCATTTACTCAATTTTTTGTGTGTATTAATCCATAAATATTTTGGTGATATGACTTCCGAATGATTTTTTTGTGAAATATTTATGGAACTCTACATAGGGATTTGGGGGAGCAGTACGTACAATCTCACCATTTTTAGAGTGATTTTGAGAATTTATGGGCCAATTTACAAGAATTAGACAATTTTTTCAATTTTTCGTGTTGTTAGCCTATGAATATTTTGGTGATATGACTTCCGACTGAATTCTTTTTGAAACTTTTGCTAACCATTTATTTTATATGTAAATAAAATTTATAATTCATATCATTACTTTTAAATTATTTATATCACATATAAAACGATTATTAAGATAAATTTTATTATTACTCAAATGATCAACTCCTACTTTACCATTTACATCCACTAATTTTTATTATTTTTTATCAAATTCATTTACCAACCAAATTGACCAACTAATAGCTAAAAGTAACAATGTTGCTTCGTCTTTTTGGTTATATGATCGAGAAATACAAGTTTAGCGTGAGAAGAATGCTTGTGAATTGTGATATGTGGGATTATATTAAAGACCAGTACACTACAACTTATGTTCAATTTTATTTGTTATTGAATTAAACTTTGATCAATAAATGTTGTATTTTTTAAGCTTTGGGATAGTGTATCATGCGATTTTCTAAACTTTTGCTTATTTGTATGCTTGTATAAAAAGATTGGGGACGATTTTAATAGTTTTATACAACTTATGAAGTTTTTATATTTATGAGAAAACATCTACATAAAAAGTCCAAATTGCAGGTCTAAACAAAACTTCAACTTTATCTCATAATTTCATATTATGATTTGATATCACAATTTCATATCGTATAGGCAAACAGACCCTAAGATCATTTGAATACTAAGCTCAATTAGGATTCCTATACCGATCTTCAAGATTTTTGAATTTCTTCTATATTTATTTTGATATATATATATGTTTCCTAAAGCTAATTAATCTATTATTATATATTATATATTATATTCCTAATAAGAAATGGATAATAATTAATTATAAGACAACAAACAAAAAAATCAAAGAGAGTCTGCTCTTAAGTTGCTCGTCACACTCCATTATAACTAATCTTTTCTTATTATTTTTTTTTATTGTAGAATAAACCAACTTGTTTTTTTTTTTTGGATAAGCTCATTAATTATCAATAGTTGTTTTTTGCACTTTATGGGTAGGATTTAATTCATATAAACTAATAATATAAAAACAAATACTATTGTTTTAGCATGTATTTACCATATTTTCCATCTTATATACTTTAGTTTTTTTTTTTTGAAAAATTAATTACATGCAATCATCATGATAGAATGTAGATTGCTCTGTAATATGCTCACTTTAGAAGGAGAGAGTTTAGGAAGAAGAATTTTTATCTTAGATTGAATGTTGCCATGTATCTAGCTTTATATAGATGAGATCACATAAGCTCACATATGGCATGTGCAGCTTCTAACTAACTCTGACACATTTAACTAACTATTAACATAATTATTCTTATCTCTAGTACTCCCCCTCACACTGGAGCTTTTGTATACATCAAACACTCCAAGTTTGCTCTGTAGGAGATGGTGTTGTGCAGCACCTAAGCCCTTTGTAAGTACATCTGCTAGTTGCTCTTTAGTATTGACATATTCTGTATGAATGAGTCCACCTTTTATTTGCTCTCTCACAGAATGACAGTCAATCTAAATGTGCTTTGTTCGTTCATGAAAAATAGGATTGGCACTGATTTGAATTGCTGCTTTGCTATCACAATATAGTTTTACAGCGTGTCAATGACCACATTCAACTCCTTTAAGACCACTACTAACCAAGTGATCTCTGAGACTGCAGCTGCCATGCTCCTGTACTCAGTTTCTGCTGAGCTTCTGCTCACATGAGTATGCTGCTTCTTGGACTTCCAAGATATGATTGAGTTTCCCAGCTTCACAAAATATCTTGACCCTGACCTTCTAGTGTCGGGACAGGATGCCCAGTCTGAGTCACAAAAGCCTTCCAGTTGTGTGCTGGGAGTGCTGCTCAGCAATATCCCTTATCCTGGACAACCCTTAATATATCTTACCAACCTTAGACGCTTCTGCATAAATTGAGACAAGAGTTGTACTGCAAAGCTTATGTCAAACTTTGTTGTAGTCAAATATAACAACCTCCCAATGAGTCTTTGATAGACTGTAACATCTTTGTATAGAGCATCATCTCTGTTTCCATTGAGTTCATCATACTCAACTGTAGTAAATTTCTTATTTGGCTCCAAAGGTGTAGCAGCTGGTTTAGAACCACTTAAACCTGATTCAGATATCAATTCCAAAGCATATTTCTCTGGTTGAGAAGAATGCTTGTCTTAGACCTCAATATTTCAATCCCTAGAAAATACTTGGGATCTCCAAGGTCTTTCATGCTGAATTTGCTGTGTAATGCTTCTTTTATGACTTGAATTAGCTTGTTGCTGTTACCTGTGATCAGTAGATCATCAACGTAAATTAGGACCACAACTACCTCAATGCCCTCCTTCTTGGTGAATAGAGAATGATCATAGGGACTATGTGCATATTTTGCTTCAACTAGGGCATCAGCCAGCTTGAGGCTCCATTGTCTTGAGGCTTGTTTAAGTCCATACAAGGATTTGAGTAGTTTACATACTTTGTGCTCCCCCTGCCGTTGGAAACCCTGAGGCAATTGCATGTAAACTTCCTCAGATAAATTCCCTTGTAGAAAAGCATTGTGAACATCCATTTGGAACAAGGGCCAGTTATGAGAGATGCTGCAACACTAATTACTGTTCTCACAGTGACCATTTTAACTACTGGAGAGAAGGTTTCTTGATAATGCCTGCCTTCCTTTTGATTAAAGCCTTTTGCAACTAGTCTTGCCTTGTATCTCTCAATGTCACCATTAGCCTTGTGCTTGATTTAAAAACCCATTTTGATCTAGTGGCCTGCTTGCCTGGTAAGTCAACTATGATCCAGGTTTTATTTTGCTCCAAAGCACTAACCTCAGCTTGCGTGGCATCAATCCAGTGTTGAGAAGCAGATGCTTCCTGAAATGTTAAAGGTTCCACAGCTGATAAGGCTACTACATAGGATTGATATGTCTCACTCATGTTAGAATAGGAAATGTAGTCTGCAATAGGATATAGACAGCTAGAGTTGATTTTGTGAGGCATTATATAATCTGTTTTACTCAAAAATAAAATAAAAATGACTTGTTTAGAAAAATCGATTAAACTTATGACTTGAAGAGAAATCGATTTTTCAAATAGAGTCGCCACTTAATTATTTTTTTTAAGAAATTAAAAAAACTTATAATTTTTTCAAAAAGATTTAAACAGAATAAAATCATTTGAAATTTAAAGGGGTTCGGGGTTCAATTTACATTCCGAGAAGGTATTAGGCCCTTGGAATGTCTGCTAACTTGCGGTTGACCAACGACTTGACTAAAACATTTGGCTAACTTGAAAAAATTAGTTACTATAAGGAAATAATGATTATTTGAAAACGATTTAACTTAAACGCTTTGAAATAATTTAGAAAGGGAAACTTACTTTTGTCAAAAATGACTAAGCAAGACAAATTAAATAAAATCACTAAAAAGAGATTTAATTAATCCAAAAGGTTCCTCTTTAGGGGATTTAATTAAATTTAAACCAAAAAAAAAAGTTTAGAGTTAATACAAACAATAATAAGCAAATAATAATCAAGTAAGGAAGAAATAATTTCAAATTGGGCCCTTTGCCCAAGTTCAATTTTTTGGGCTTCGCCCAAACCTGTCCTAAACTCTAAAAAATGTGCTAATGGCATAACATGGGCCTCAATCCTCCTCCATTTCTGTTGGACCTGTTAAGTAGAGAAAGAATGGGCTTTGGGCCCAATTTCATTCTTGAAAATCCCTGTATACACATAATGCATACTGCTGCATATGGACTGTATATTAGCCCATTTTCCTGTATATCGAGTTATATACCAAATGCATAAAATCCATTTTAGCTCCAGCAACCTGTATTTCGATTTTTTGGACCTGTATATCAATATACTCCATGTATATCAGCATATACAGCTGTATACAGCAGGTATACAGCTCCTTTTTGAGCTTTTGGAGACTTGTATTAGCTTCCCTTTCACTTCGAACTAGATGAGGTTGACTCGAAGAAATTTGACTCAATGCGAGGATGGAGTCCAATGGACTCGGAGGGTGTCACATGCAACAAAAAGGAAATATGTATATAAGTATAGCTCATTAACCCGTTTCTTAAAAAATAAAATAGAATAATATATATATATATATATATATATATATATATATATATATATATATAAATAAATAAATAATAGAGCATTAGGATAGATGATAAAGCATATAAGTATTATGCATCAGTGGACCCACAATGACTCGGTATACATGTAGAAAATAAATTGAAATCATGAAGGAACTATTCCTACATGAACACTAAACTAAGGACCATGTATACTATACGAGTGAAAAGATATCAAAGAAGGGACATAGTTTAAAGATGCCAACATGCCATGCTATATCAAATGTAAATAAATAAATAAAAAGAAAGCATAAACAAGGCAGTGTCTAGAATTGATAATGGAAAAGTCTTAGTTTTAACTAAGTCTTAATAAGCATGCTCACTAACAAGTTTCTAAATTTTTTTTTTTTACTACAAACTACACTTAGTATTAACAAAAGGCTCTAATCAAATTAAAAGAATCTAAACCCAAGCTTAAGAGACCATTTTAAATAGAATAAAATTATGACAAAAACAAGACAAGCCTTTATAAATCAAACAGTGCATAATATGGAACAATCATCAACATATTAGAAGAAACTATCAGCCCAATTCAATATTATGCATTGAAAACGAGAGAAAGCAAAACAATGAACAAATAAGGACAACACTCAGGTCCGCAGAAGACAACAAAGCTCAGACTTACTCTTGACATGATAATAAGCTAAAATTAGCAGAAATCTGTAGCTACAAGTCAAACAGAGAAGCAATAGAAAACCAAAACTACACAGAAGACAAAACTCACAATGAATGATTCAGGCCGCACAACAAATAAGCTCAATATCGAAATCCAAATAAGTTTTAAACCATTCCGAGTAGAACAAAGCACAAAATTAGCCGTTTTCGAAATAAAATAGGCCCATATCAAAGTCAAGAAACTAATCCAACGGCATTTCACTATTCACACGGTAGGCCGTCACTATTATGATTCAAAATGATCGAAGGGAGGGAAAGCAAAAGGCAAAGGAAGATGTACTTCTTTTGGAGCAGCGAACTGAGCCGACAAGCTGAAGAACAGTGACTTCACCACAAACGAAGCTTCACCAGATTCCGACAAGCTCCAATGAATTCGAATGAGAAAATCACTAAGCTTCCGAGCTCTTAATGTATGTTTTCTGTAGCTATTTCTAGAGATTTTCTATCTCTAAATCTATTTCTTTTTTATGAAAATTCCCTCTGTTTTTAGATAGTGAATTAGCGTCTAAAAAAAATCCCCCCAAAACAGTAAAAGAGATGGATATTTATAATAGGGAGGATTGGAATTGAAAAGGGGGAAAACGGGATTCCATTTCGAATTTGAAATTCCAATTGCTCCTGGAGGATAAGGTTGAGGAGCTGGAATTCGTACTACTTATAACGGATTGATAAAGGGAGCCGTCCGATTTCTTGAGAAGGACGATCGAGTATCGAGATTTCTACATCTGTAAGGGTATGAAAAATTCCCCAACTTTGATCGAATTTGTTGTTGCCATACTAAACTTTCATGAGAACCTATTACCTCCCTAGACTATTTAATACGGTATTTTAAACATATATATTTGTCCACGTGGACATAAAAAATAATGCAAATTTATAAATAGTAATGTGTCCACGTGGGCACATATATACCTTTAAAATACACTATTAAATAGTTCAGGGGTAAAAAATATGGTACTAAATAGTCAAGGAAGGTAAAGGTCCTCATGAAAGTTTAGTATCGCAACATCAAATCCGACCAAAGTTGAAGTATTTTTCAGACCCTTATCCCTTAGAATATCATCGGAATTTGGATGTCAAGTTTTTTTGAAACTTAGAGAAGAGTAAAAGGAAAAAAAAAGAAGAAGTCTATATATTATGCATTTTTCTGGCCCTTTTTTTTTTTACACAACAAGCACTTTGCTGATTAAAAGAATAACAACAATCAAGAAAACAAAAATTTTCTGTTACAAATATATTATGAATAGAATAATGGTCTCAAGCAGTATCCTAATCTTTGTTACAAATATTATGAATAGAATAATCTCAAGCAGTATCATCTGGTGCCATAAGATAAATTGGTCTCTTGTTTTTTGGTTGCAATGGCCTTCCATTCCGTTCAGCATACTGCATTCAAAATTAGATATAACAATAATCAGAGGCGAAATCAAGATTTTAAAGTTAATAGATTCTTACGATAACTCATTGTAATCTCAAGTTAATATACAAGTATATAACTAATTTTTTAATAAAATATTTATAGAAATTTAGTACATATAAATTGTGTTGGAGAAAAAGCTACAGAGTTCATATAAATTCATAAGCTATACTATAATATCTAGTGTATGAGCAAAGGACTGGTAGGAAATAAATCAAGAATAAGATTTCTTAGTAGTTTAGGATTTGTTATTTATAGTAATTTAATTATAGGATTCTTTAGTAGTTTAGGATTTGTTCTTTATGGTTCAAATATTGACAATGAAAGAAACTCATTCGATAAGATTGGACAATATAAATATTTACATGTTTGGTACGATATAAGTCATTCAGAAAAAAAAAAAATTTAATGTTAAAGTCCATTGTTGGTTTTTGCTTACTAGGGAAACAAGAAAATGACTTTTCTCATTTATGGACCAAAGTCGTTTTTTGTATACATACCATAAATTTTATTCTCTTTGTGTCAATTTACATGAAGGTTATAGAAGTATGACTTTCAGAACACTTAATTTTAATCATGAATTTAGGTATAGATTCTTTAAATATTTTAAAACAAAATTTTCTATATATTTAAAAGCTATACGAAAAATACTACTACAACTCCACAACAACTAATGATTCAAAATAGTTTAAAGAAGTTAAAATAAAATTATAGTCTATGGAAAAAAATATTTGACTCCCCAAATAATAACATCTTCACATAAATTGGATGGGGAAGTAATTTCAATTGCTTGCTCAAACATATACTAGACATAATATAATTATCAATTTTTAATCATGATCGGATATACATATTACATGATACCGGTTCAACTCAATTCAATAATTTTAATATTATCCATGGAAATTGAGTTACATCATACCAATTAGTCAATTACCAAATATACTTAGCATAAAATAATTAAACAAAATCTGTTTATGGAGATTAGGAGAACTTACATCATGAACAGCTTCTCTAAGCATTTTGACTTGAGCTCTTGAAACAGTCCTCACCTAATATTGATTACAAATTGCATTAAACATATTATTAGTATAAATCTTAGTTGTTAATTAATATGGACTTAATCAATATTAAGTTGTTAATTACCTACCTTTTTTTTAATTGTCCAAATGACTCCTTCAGTGCAAGGAGGAACAGTAAGTGAACCCATATATCTATAATATTTTCTACTACCAATCTTGATTTCTCTTGGATCAATCATACCAGCATTTTTCACTTCATCTTTTTTGTCAATCATAGATGATATATTTCTTATCAACTGCCAATAAAATCATGTAATATTAGTATACTATGCGTATACAGATGACACATACCTCATTTGTTGTCATTAAGATTACGATATTTAAATTGAAATATGCATCTGAATATGATAACGTACTAGATTTACCTTGGAGAGAAATCGATCAGGTTTACCAATTTTGTAGAGAACTCCAATCACAACAATTTTATTTGTTGCATTTTCATTTAAGTGTACCATGTGCATTTCCATGTCATACCTATCCCAAAATATAACATTAAATAAAAGAAAATGGTATAAAGTACTTCTCCTTTTAATACGTCTTATTAAATTCTACATGATGTAAATCTGAATTAATCGCGTACCTTCTGCCGTTGACGGTGTGTTCGGAAGGAGAGTGCCAATGAGCTTGTTGTAGAGGATAATTTGTGCCATTTATTAAAACAGATCCAGCATCACCATGCCATTGTAACTGCACTCATATATACTAAACTTTATTATTTTTATGATTTTTAAAAGGTAATTAATTAAAAATTTGA
>JAJOOE010010899.1:0-15978 GCA_036250405.1 Solanum raphanifolium
CCCCCCCCCGCCCGGCGGCGGTTCAAGTGGACAATTTGGTTGTATGATAAGCAAGATAAGATAGAATATTTCAAAATTTAATTTGAAATTAAATTTAACTATATTGTGT
Organism: Solanum raphanifolium; assembly: GCA_036250405.1. Lineage (NCBI taxonomy): Eukaryota > Viridiplantae > Streptophyta > Magnoliopsida > Solanales > Solanaceae > Solanum > Solanum raphanifolium. The sequence goes on from JAJOOE010010899.1 coordinate 110, forward strand.
TTGATTGACGCTGTAAATTTATCAAAATAAATTTATATCATCAATCATACAAATTATATTCTACTTCCATGAGTTAGTAGTAAGGTTTGCGTACATTTTGCATTCTCATATCTGTGGAATTTCACTAGGTATGTTATATTTGTTGTAATCAAATAAATTATAAATTTAATTCTAAACATAATCCTAGAAAATATTCACCTCATTTTATCAAACTTCAGATTATTTTATTTCACTTTTCAAATAAAATAAACTAAAAAATATAATCTCAAAATTATAAATTTCGAGATAAGATAGCCTACTTATCAAGAGACAAAAAAAGTTCCTTTTCCATGAGAATTCCTCCCTTCGGTTTGAATTCCTCCAATAGTCCAAAGCAATTATATAGCCAATCATAATCCAGTATTGGATTTGGACTAGTTGCTTAGCTTTTTCCCTACTTTGACAATTTGACTTGTGCTATATTGCTGCTACTAGTTGAATTAGAGGTCACAATCAGTGCTTTAAAAGGCGGGACGCGAGGTGAGACCTTTTATATCGTAAAGAGCGAGACGTGAATTTTAAGACATGAAATGTAAGTTACATGGATCCATAAGGCATAGTCTCATATATATTAAATTTTATAATTTTATTACTAAGAAAATAAGTAAAATTAAAATTTTCAATGATTTTACAAATAAGTTTTACTAATAAATAACCTATAATACATAAAAAAAATAATGTGTTTTTTTTATTTGAGATAGGTATTAATAACCAATAATGAAGAAAAAAAGTATTATATTTGTTGTTTGAGAAATAGCATTACACTAATTAATAAAAAAAAAAATGATTTAAAGCAAAAAAAAAATTAAAAATTTATTGTCCGAGCCATACGTTTTTACGCCCAAAATTTACGTTTTTATGCTCAGAGCTTACGCCCCAAATTTTACAACTTACGCTCTATGAATCTACGTCTTCAATTTGTGCCCGTAGCGATTTTGCTATGTCCCGAACTCGCCCAAAAACACTTTTGAAAACACTGGTCAAAACAGAAATGACTCTTAAATAATTTACTTAATTATTAATGATGAAGTATCATATGCAATTCACTTGTCATTTTCATTATGTCGAAGTTGAATTTATTTGGGCCATATAAAAGATTTAAGATTTGAGGATCTTTTATAAATCTTTTTCGCATATTTTAGAGATAAATAAATGTGCTGGGGCCATTTATAAAACTGATCTCAAATTTCAAATCCACATTAAGGATAGAATTCGAATTTTCGTAGTAGGTACTATGGGGTCAGGAAGCAAAAGAAAATTTTACTCGTTTGTGTCAATTGGGAGTCTGTAGACTTTTTGTTGCTTCTTAGGGAGCTTTTGGCCAATTTTAAGTTTGTGATTTTATTTTTCATAACTTAAAATTTTAACCTATAAGTTTATATTTTATAACAAAAAATATTTTATGACCAATGTTAAGAAAGGGGGAAAAAACATAAATAGGCTGTTTTAAATTGTTTGTACCATGTAGGAAAAAAAACTATATTAAATAATTATTAGTTAGTATTATTATAGATTTATTAGATCGCTGCATTTGAGAGTTTTAATACATGTAATCACAAGTATTATTTATAAAAGAACCTTTGAATACTTCGCTAGGCCTTGTTTATGAACTATTATTTGATGATTTGATAAAATTGTACAAGAGTTGAGGAAGTTTTAATAATTCTAACAAATTGTGAGGTTTTCATGTTTATGAGAAAAAAACACAAATTTTAAAATTCAAATTACATATCCAAATAAAATTTTAACTTAAAATCAGTTTCTACTAAATCAATAATTTCAAATCATGATTTTAAAGTTCATGTCCAATCATGTGTATAAAAATTCTTCTAAAGAAAAAAGAAAGGAAGAATTGAGTCTTAAATATTCATGTGTATAAAAATTCATTAAAATAATTTTAAAAGAAGATATATAAATATTAGTGTCACGCATTTTATCTATTAATATGAGAATTGCAAAAACAATTATACTGTATCGAAGTTAGCTATTTTTAGGACAAAAATAAGAATCCTAGAAATATTAAAAGTCGTTTGGTAGCCAATTTGAAGGTAAGTAATGTAATTATTAAATTTTCTATAAGTAATAGCATGTTTAATAGCATATAATATATATTTCACTATAACAATTTTATTTTTTTTGCTATTAATCTTTTATATTATGTTATATTAATACTTCACTATAATAGTAAAAAAAAAATCAAAACAAACAACGTCATTATAAGAAAAAGTAAATTTCTAAAGAGCCAAAAATATTCAACATTACTTTTATATCCAAAAAGAATAATTAAGCAGTATAATAATTTTTCACCGAAGAAGATCGGGTTCTGATACATTCTTTCACCACCGTACTATAGAGAACTAGAAAAAAAAATTAAAAAAATGAAGAACTATTGCTCAGCCGTCCGGTTGAGTGTCCCATTAACCAATTGAATTGCAGAGTTGTGAGAAGAACACAAAAATCTTAATATTTCAGTTGGTTGACGAATTTCACTTTCACTTTTGATGATTAAGTTTCCGACACTTTCCACCTTTTCCTAGAAGAAAAGGATTGACGTGTGATGAGTAAGATTTAAAAAGGAAGAATAAGTGTGGGTCTGCCTGAGATGAATTTACGATAAAGCCATTTCAATAGTTTGGTGAGTCTGACGAGTGAATTTTATACTATATTCGTCCATAAATAATAATTAATTAAATATATAATAATAACATATGCTCCTACTATAATTTGACCAGCGATCAAATGTGCTAAACACCCCCCTCCCCCGGCAATTAATCTACTACACGTACATTAAGGCCCTTTCTTGATTTATGTATTTCACAAACATATTTTTGTGGGGGCATGATTCTGCACTTGAAAAGGCAAACATTTTACGGTTTAGTGTTGCATATTTATGGACATATAGGCGTGACATGGTACTGTGAATTAAACAATTATTTTCTATTTTGTTTATAAAAACTACGGAAAATATACTTGGCAGGATAAAATTTTGGCACTAATGACATGATCTTACGAAGGGTAGTGCTGTAAATTCATTTTTTTTCTTGTACCCAAATTGTCCTCTAAAGTTAAATCACTAAAAAAAAGTTTTAAACCACTAGATGATTTCAAGAAATCACACTGCCCAATAAGTTTTTTCTTTCCAATAAAAAATACTGCTCAAGAAAGTATTTATTACTCTTATTTATATCCACATCAATACTATATTCACTCTCTTTCTTCCAATTTTTTGATATTTCATTATTGTTTATTCTTTCTTTCTTCTTCCTTTTCAACAACTCACTATTTTCGTTCATACATTTCATTTCATGGACAATTATGTCTATGTTATTTTTAAAGAGAAAAACAAGATATATCCATTAAATTTTAAAACATTCTTTAAATTAATATTTATTAATTTATTGATTAATTAATACCTCTACAAAAATAATATTTTACAATTTCAATAATTATATTCCATGTTGAGGATAGCACTACTAGTTTTCATGAAATTTAAAGGGAAAATGATTTGAAAAATACTCCAACTTTGATCGAAATTGTTGATACAATACCAAACTTTATGGAGGACATTTTACCCTATGCACTATTTTATAATGTATTTTAAAGGTATATATGTGTCTACGTGGACACATTACTATTTATAATGATGCAATATTTATGATGTTCACGTGGTCACATATATACCTTTTAAAATACACTATTAAATAGTGAAGGGGGGGAGGGGGTAAAAAGTCCTTTTCAAAGTTTGGTATTGTTACAAAAATTTCGGTCAAAGTTCGAATATATTTCAGACTTTTTTTCCAAATTTAAAACATTTAATGAATCTATTATTTTTTAGTCAAATTAATTTTCTTATAATATTTTCTTAAGAGTATTAATTATAGGGATAAAATGAGAAAAAAATAACTAATTTTATCTTAATTTAATAAATAAACAAGTAATTCAATATACATAAATAAATAAAGGCGACCAACTAATACAACTAATATGAGATGAGAAAGTATTGAATTGCAATGAAATTTGGGAGTAAATTCCTTAGATAGTCATCCGTGTTTGAAAATTTGCCTTGTAATATCACTTTTGTTTCTTTTAGGACCACAATATTACCGAGTTATTCCTATTTTCTTCAAAATATAAACATTACTCCTAATGAAATGTTATGCCACATTATAATTATTTTTAACAAAAAATATTTTTAACAATAGAATAAAAATATTTACCTCACTCTTGAATTTTATACAAAGTAATAAAAAATTAAATTTAAAATTAACTAATATTTATTATTTATATGTAAATATTTTAAAAATTAATTATAAAGTTATTATCTTATTTAGTTGAGTACATTAATTTAATATTGTTAGTACAAATAAATAAATAAAAAAAATAAATAAAAATAATAAAATATATATATATATATAAAAGAAAATGTAGACAAGATGATGTAGTATCTCTCTAAGGCCACCATTCATATTTATCTTTTTTCTTCTTTTTTGACACTTTTCTTTATTTCCCCTATTTTCTTAATTAAAGTAGAATAACTGAATTTAATTAAGAAAGGAAAATGCAAGATTGGAATTTGGGGTGACTTCTCAATTCTTCATTAATAAATATAATAATATAATAACTTATACACAAAAAATTCCAATTCCATTCATCTTTTTATTCAATTTTTTGCCATTTTTCTTAATTGTTTCTATTTTGTATAATTTATTAGAAAATCTAAAACAATTTCTTGATATCCATTTAAACAACAAAGGTTGATATTCATTTTTATGAAATAGTTCCCACGTAATCATAGACATTAAACACTATTTTCTCTCTTCTTTATTTATATTTATTCCTCCTTCATTTGCTTTATTAAAAGTCTTACATTCACAACTCATTTATTCAATTTTTACTCTTAATAATATTCATAACTCATACTTTTCATATTCATAACTCCTAAATATTTAATTTAAAATTTAAAACACCTTAATTGTATTCCATCATTTTATCTATGTAAATTCATACTTTTTGTTTCACAAGTCTCCATCCAAGATTGTTCTATTATTTCATAATTGAAGTAGTAATGTTTTGTGTATATATATATCATGTGGTACTATATTCATGTTTTAATCTTGAAGAATAAGATTCTTCAATGAAGACCGGCTTGTGAAATGAATATCGATAATGATAAGGGTTCGAAGAATTATAAATTGATGAATTGATTTATTGAATTCATATTTTTTTGATAATGGAAGTTATAAGAATGGTGCTTGTATTGTATTACTTTCTCCTTTATTTATTTATGAAAAAAGGGTCAAAAATACCTCTCAATTTTGTTTTATTGGTTGATCATATCCTTACCGTTAAAATGAAGTTATTTTTACCCTATGCCGTTACCAATTTCATTATTTTAAAAACATGTTTAATTGCTTTATTATGAACTACTAACATTTTTTTAAACTTTTTTTTTCGAAGTACTACCATTTTTGCTGAACTTCTGAAATACATTTTTTAAAAATTATTTTTGGAAGATTATCAGTGGTAGTAAATTCAAATAACAATTGCTATATTTTTTCGTGATATTAATCTGTTATATTATGTTATATTAATACTATATTTTTTCGTGATATTAATCTGTTATATTATGTTATATTAATACTATATTTTTTCATAATAACACTTCACTATAATAGTAAAAAAAACATCAAAACAAACGCCATTATAATAAAAAGTAAATTTCTGAAGAGCCAAGAATATTCAACATTACTTTTATATCCAAAAAAAATAATTAAACAACACAATATAATTTTTCAATGAAGAAGATCGGTTTATGATACATTCTTGCACCACCGTGCTATAGAAAACTAGAAAAAAAAAATTAAAAAATGAAGAACTATTGCTCAATCGTCCGGTTGAGTGTCCCATTAACCAATTGAATTGCAAACTGTGAGATGAATAATGAGATCTCAGTACCTCAGTTGATTGGGTACAACACTTTTCCCTATAAGAAAAGGAGTACTAATAATTGATGAGTAAGATTTAAAAAGGAAGTAAAAGTGTGGGTCTGCCTGAGATGAATTTACGATAAAACCATTTCAATAATTTGGTGAGTCGTGTGGTATAAAGCAAAAGAAAAGCAGAATACAAGATAGACACCGAGTAGAAAAAGGGGACGAATGAGGGGAAAAGGACAGATGAGTAAGATGCCAATGTCAGTGGTCCAAATATGGACCCTACAATTTGGACTATTTTAACGTAGTTTGAACAACTATGACGATGGTTTGAAGAAGGAATTGTTCTCAACTGAACATCGTAGGAGAAACAGTAAATTAGGAAACTCGCGATAGCCAAATACATCTTTTGGGGATGGAGTTTAAACGGGGATTCATCCTTGCCTGTTTGGCACATGAGCTGTATAAGCTCAACCATCGCGGGGAAAATATAAGCAACTAGTACGTTTGGGCGATGAGGAGAAGGAGAAGGAGAAGGAGAAGGAGGAGGAGATAGAAAGAAACTGTAGTAGTGTGGCTTCTCTTGAAAATAATAGTTTGTTATGTTGATGTTGAATTGCCCATTATTGTTGTGGTGCAGACTGTACTTGCGAGAAACTGATGTTATTGTACTTCCAACAGCATCCGTCATTGAAATTTGAATTAATTATTACGTACCTCACACAACTGAAGGAGGAAGAGTATGGTGAAGAATTTTTTTTTTTTGGGACGAATATTATATGGTATATTTTTTATAAATATATAGTTAACTGTAAACACGTATAAGCCGTGTTTCACAAAATGTCAACGTTGTTCTATTATCTTGCCTTTTTTCATCGACCCTTCCTGTTTTTGTTTTTTTATAATTTGACTTTCTTAGTCTCACTGCAAGTAGTGCTTGCGTCATTCAAATCCTTAAGACATGAAGTGATTATAATATTCAATGTACATTTTACTCGATTTTATTTGAAATCATTATAATAAGAGTATTAAGTGGAGTAATTATTTTTAACACAACTTCTTTTTACTTAGATTTATTTTTCTAGTTATTTCAAGTGAATCATCAGTGATGAAACATTTCTAGAGCACTACTCCTTTGTGTCTCAGTCTAGGTGGCAATTAATTCACATTATTGTGGAAATAACTTGAGAAAGAGGCAATATGAAGATAATAGATTTTTATAGTGATGCAATATGTGAAATTGAATTGCCCATGGGAGATTATTCATCCATTTACATAACTCTAGGAATCGAGGGAATTTTATACTATATTCAACCATCAGAATAATAATTAACTATATATATTATAATAACATATAAAATTTGATCAAATGTTCTAAAACCCCATATGACTTTTTCGGGTCATGACTCTTTTTAAAAGGGAAAATTACATGAGATGGCAAACATCCCTTAGTTATTAGTTATTAAGGGTATAATTTGATTTATTTACTGTCAGTAAATATAGTTTTAAATTTTTGCCATAATTAATGGGACCCACCACCTCTTTGTATACCGAATCAACAAAGAGGTTCAATTGCTTTTGTATAAAATTTTATACAAAATCTTTTTTATCACTCCTATCCTCATTCCATTTCTTTCTCCTAAAATCACTCTTCCATTTCCAAGTTGAATTTCGAATTGGGAAAATTTCATTTTCCTCCAATCGTGTTTTCACTTTTCGCAGGTAACCACCAAAATCATGGGTGAATCTATTTTTTCCGTTTTCAACAATTGTATATGTATTTTTTGTTAGTTTTTTGTTAATTTTTTTCTAAAAAATTCGTTCTCCTTATCAGATTAATAGCAGTATGGATGATTCCTCTCCATCTGTGAGGATTACTAGAGGTACGTCATTGCATGTCAAAGTTGTTGACAATCCACCGCCGTTTTCAATCGGATTAACTCAGGATTTTGGGGTCAATGCAGGGTCTGTGGCAAAAGCTAAACAAGTTCAAGTTGAAAAATCTATTGAAGAATTGAGATCTAAGAAAAAAAATGACCCAATCGAAATTCAGAAAGTCATTAACATTGCGAAGGCTAGCGGCATTAAAATTGTTGAAGGAGGAAGTAAGAGAAAGGCCGTAAACAGTGATTCAGAGGTCATTGAATCCGCTTCATCAGATCTGGACAAACCTAAAGAACATCAGGAACATCAGGTATTGGCTTAAAACAAAATTCTGGATAGATATTTGTATATATCGTTACTTATGTGCAAACAAACTTCTGTTTGTATATTTGGTTAGTTATACAAAAGTTACTTGAATTACTTATTTGTATATTTGGTTAGTTATACAAAAGTTACTTGAATTATAAGTACAGTTTCATGCCTAAATCACAATTGTATAATGTAATTTGTATATTCTATTAGTTATATACAAATTTTTGAAGTTATGTATAGTGTTAGTTGTATAATAAGAGTTATCTACAAATTGGATTGAGACAGTTGTATAATTTTTATACAAAGAAATTACAAACACAAATACAGTTTATTTATACAAATTTTTAGTTTTGTATAAAATACTGTAATTATATATAGCACTTTATTGAAATGTTAATTATCTTCATTTTTGTATAGGGAGTTAGATTTATGTGCAAACACAAACTAAAGAAGTCCCACCACATGCAATGTTATTGCTTTCTTCAACCTTATACTCAATCTTCAATATCTTCTTATTCACATCAACCCCAATCTGTGTCGCAATTATTGTATAAAACTCAAGAAATAATGTTTGTTCCTTAAACATTATACCCTCTATAGTATAATCAACGTAACAATTTTTTTCGTCCCATTTTCCAGAATGCATAACCAAAATAGCTAATGAAGACATTTTCTGTAGAATTTACAAACAACTTTATCATTACGCAAAAACAACTTAAATTACACTCATTCACATATGATCATATACAATAACACATATACAAAAAAAAAAAAAAAAAAGAAGGGAAAATATACAATTCATTGATATAATACAAGATATGAACATGGTATTATATACAAACATTAAAGAGTTATATATACAAACAAACTACATCACACTCTTTTATATATAGACAGTACACAACTTTTGTATACAAACAGATTTCAACACCATCTTTTTATCGAATCATTCACGATTACCATATATACAATTGACAAATGAATTTTATACAATTAGTTTAGTCATTAATAATAAAATAAAATAACACGACTTTACATATGCACATATACAAATATAATACATATACAAAATTATAGTAACTTATACAATTTCATAGATATATAAAAAAAAAATATGATCATGATAAAATATACAAACATTACAGAATCATATATACAAACAGACTACACCAAAAAATTGAAAAAAATACATCACACTCTTTTATTTTGAAACAAGCACAACTGTCATATATACAATTTTCATATTACGATGGTCATATGTACAATTGATAACAAACAATCAATTCATATATACAAATAGTGTGATTAAAGTCTGGGTATTTTAATACGATTTATCTAATATTTGTATAAACAAGGGAAATTTGATAATTCTTTTTTTATACAATCACAATCGACACACCAGTAGAAATCGTTTCAAAATTTCAATTTTTACGCTATACTAATCAATTATATACTATATTACAATTCAAAACATGAAGTTTCCTTCAATGAAACCTTACATGTCGTTGAATATACCAAAAAATTGATTAATCTTCTGCTTCAGTCGGGCGAGGAAACAAATTGGTATTGTCTTTCTGTCGATATAGAATTCTTTTATGGGAAAATATTTGATTTTGAACTTTTAGCTTAAATCATGGGATTATGAAAAATTTTGTTACCGTATTTAACGATACTGTTACCATTCACTGAAAAAGTAAAATATTGTATAAATTAAAAAAAAAAAAAGTTTTATACAGATTTAAAGCTACCTAACAAACTAAACTATACCCATGAAATGTAATTATGTAAACTATACCCATGAAATGTTATTTCATAAAATCCGTTTGCCATATATGAAATTTTCCCTTAAAAAAATTGCATGAGATGGTACTTAGAATTAGGGGTGATAGAATCAAATATAATATGTCCAACATGTTTTAAGTTTGGGCAGGTTATTGACCCATCCATTCATTAGCTCAACCCATTTCAATTCAACTTCTTTCAACCAATTAAAAATTGAATTGATATGTAACCTGAATTGGCTCATGAGAAATTTTGTCAAAATATATATATATTTTTTTCAATTTAATATGTTATATATATATATATATATATATAGTCATGATAAAGAAATATATAATTTTATTTGGTACTAAAATATTTTAAAAGAACAAATAAAACAATTAAGTTTAGTATTGGATTGGGTTGGGTCTATTGACTCGTTATATAACCCATTACCTAACTCATTTTGACCCAAACAAATTTGAATTGAGCTGGATCTTGACCCGATTTATGTCTTAACCCATTATAATTATTAATTAAATTGCATAATCTATAATATATACCGTACCCTATAAAGAAGAAACTCTTTGGATATGACAACTTACCTATAAATAAGAATATTAAATCTGATACTTTTTATAATTTTTCAATTAAGTCAACTAAATATGAGGAATATTCAAAACAATCAATTACTCCATATAACATCTTCATTCTGATAAAAATATACTATTACTATATCTAACATGTAATATATCATGTTCAATATATACTATTTTTAAAGAAACTTTGTATTAATGCAATGTACTAAAATATATAATATATCGAAACACATATATGCTAAACTTAAATTTGTATTAGCTATTAGTTAGTACTTAAATGGCATATCTGATATATCATGATCAGTATTATATAGGATAATTACAATTTATATCACGTTTACAATTGAATAGTCTTAAATATACAAATCTAAGAGAGTACGAGACAGTTTCGGGTCAGCTAATTAATAAATCAAAAAGTTCCTTTTATCTCCATGATAAAGCACCTTTGATAGTAGCAATAAGGTTGAGGAGACTAACAGGGATCAGGCAAGGAAACTTCTCGTTTACCTGTCTTGGGTGCCCAGTTTTTTATGGCAGGAAGCTGAAGAATTATTTTGAAGAGCTGATTAGAAAGATTGCTAGAAGAGTTCTGTCATGGCAAAACAAATTTCTTTCATTTGGAGGCAAATACACTTTAATCATGTTCTTCAATCACTTCCGGTGTACTTATTGTCTGCTATTAAACAAATTTCTTTCATTGGGAGGCAAATTCACCAATGTTTTGCAAAATTCTTTTGGGGAAGCACCGGAAGCTTAAAAGGTAGACATTGGGTAACATGGGACGACATGTGTCTGCCTAAGCAAGGAGGGTTGGGGTTCAGGTCCCTCAATACTGTAAATGATGCATTATTTGCAAAACTTTGATGGAATTTTAGAGTTTCAACCTCGTCTCTAGGGAGTACTTACATGGGAAATAAGTATTGTAAAAAGTTCCATCCTGTGTTAGCTAAAAGCATGGGCTCTTCACATGTATGGAGGAAGATGGTGGCCATAAGAGAAGAAGTGGAACACGAGATTTGGTGGCAAGTAAAAGCTGGAAATTCCAGCTTCTGGTTTGACAACTGGACCAAACAAGGAGCATTGTTTTATACAGAAGGCTCACTGCCAGGGAGGAGGAGATAAAAGTAAGAGAGTTCAATGCAAATGGCAATTGGAGGATAGATAAGTTGAAGGAGTGCATTTCAGAGGAGATGGTAGAACATATCGTGGAGAATATCAAGCCCCTCATTGATGAAACAAACGACAAAGCATGGTGGATGGGAAACTCAACTGGGAATTTCACGGTTAAGTCTGCATACCATATCTTGAGGCAGAGGAGGCAACCGATGGAGTGGAGGTGTTGCATGTGGATCAAAAGATTGTCTTTTAAAATATTGTTCTTCTTTTGGAGAGTCTGGAAGAAAAGAATTGCCACGGATGATAATTTAAAGAAGATGAAGATGGACATAGTCTCAAAATGTTATTGCTGCGACAAAGGGGAAATGAAAACCATGACACATTTATTACTAACAGCTCTCATAGCTCAACGACTATGGAGGCAGTTTGCTTCTTGTGCAGGTATAACCATAGAAGGACAACAATTACAGCATGTGATTATGCAATGGTGGAATACAAAGCAAATCCTAAAGTGCAACACATAATGAAGACACTACCTGCAATAATTATGTGGGAACTTTGGAAGAGGAGGAATGCAAAGAGACATGACAAGGAAGTCTCTTACGATAAAATGTACACGCAATGTCAATCGACAATACATATGTTGATAAGAGCCAAATATCCATGGTGTTTGATTTACTTCAACAGTATAAACCAAATATTTACTATCACATAGTAAAGTGGTCTACGCAGAGGAAGGTTGGGTAAAGTGAAATACAGATGGAGCTAGCAAAGGCAATCCAGAAGAGAGCTCTTATGGATTTTGTATTAGAGGATACCAAGGAGATCTAGTATACGCACAAGCACAAAGCATAGGCAACACGACAAACATGGAAGCAGAAATCACAGCAATTTGGAAAGCACTAAGCTACTGCAAGAGGTGTGGGATCACAAAGGTCATTTTAGAGACTGACTCGCTAAGTCTCAAGAACACGATTCAATGAGAATGAAGGGTACCTTGGAGTTTAATTGAAAAGATAGAGGAGATACATGTGATTATGGCTACAATTCAAATACAGATAGTGCATATACTCAGAGAAGCTAATCAATTAGCTGATTGCATCACAAACATAGTTATTCACCAAGAAGACAGACATCAGTATCACAGATTTCAAGATCTACCTAGTAAAGCAAGAAAGATCTTAAACATGGACAAGCAACAGATACCAGCAATCAGAATAAGAACCCAGAAGTGAAGAAAGAGGAAGCTCGCGTCTATGGGATTGCTTTTTAGCACCTGAGGTTTGGTCACTTTTGGACCAACCTCCTGTTTTATTTTATTTCCTTATTTGGTTGTTTTTGTTTTAATGGGCTTGACCTGATCTGCCTTTATAATTAATAGGCTTAATAAAATGGACCTCTGGTCCAAAATTTACCAAAAATAATAAAAACAAAAAAAAATCCATACGGTAGTTTAGAGGTGTTAAAAATGAGCCCAGTTATTGGTAACCTGTCCAATTCGCCCTAAATTTTAAGGGTTGAGCTCAAGATAATTTGAATTTAATTCAATCTCAACTCATTCAAACATTAGCCCATTTTAAGAGAACCATCAATTGAGCCCAATGTAATCTCCAATTTCAACTCATTTTAAGACTATATGTAATGTATGTTCCTATATTGAATGTATGAATTACTATCTATTTTATATCTTTTAGGATTTATCTATCCGTTTGTAGCTTCTTCGTTTTTAAATTTTTATGAATTAAGATTCAAATTGTGGTTATAAAATTTAAATACAAATATATTAAAAGTATTGAGATTAAGCGGTTCAAATTGGACAGTCCAAGACCCAACCCGCTTTAAGCTCATTTGAGTCCAAAGTAAACTTAGGCACATTAGGACCCAACTCAATTTCTATTTCAATCCATTTCCATATCTCCAATTTCAACCCAACCCTCCCATTTGACACCCCTACCGTAGTTTATTGTGTTTAGAATATATGATAAGTTTTTGAATAGTTAAAGGGGTAAATCCGTTAAATATATAGTTAAGGGACCATTTTAGATAACTATTTACTCTTTTGATGTTTGTAATTGTATAAATTTGTTATTTCGAGTTTATACAAAAATAATTAAATTATACAAATGTACCTGTGAATTATACAAACTTGTGAATCATACAAATCCGCAAATTATACAAACGAGACAACTTAAACTATAGCTAGAGTCAATAAGTACGCAAACTATAACTATGGAGTATAATTAAGTTTATTATAGTGGTTATTCGCGAAAGGTTAATATTGTGTGTATATAACTTAATTCCATTCACAAATCCCTCATTCATTTCCTATATTGAAATTACCTTTTCTGGTAGGAAACTTTTGCTTGTTGTCTGTAGTATGTTTTGACTTTCTTCAAATTCGATGAAGTTGTAATGAACCTGTTCTCCAGATTTGTTTATGTTCTAAAGATCACTCTGTTTATTTCTCTCTCTTCGGTTGTATAAATGAGACATATATATATGTTTGCAGGGAAAAAATGTTTTATATGGATAGGTCCAAGACCACAAGTATTTATCATGGACCCTGAGCTTATAAAGGAAGTATTCTCCAAAATCTATGTGTATCAAAAGCCTGGTACAAATCCATTAAGCGCCTTATTGGTACGAGGACTAACAACCAATGAGGAGGATAAATGGGCCAAACATAGAAAAATCATCAATTCCATGTTCCATCTAGAGAAGTTAAAGGTTTGTCATTCAACTCACGATTGGTCAACCAGAAACTATTATGTTGAGCAATGCTTAATTAACGATGGATGAAATGTGTGCTCTTGCTGGTTAAGTCTTTCTATCTCCTCTGATTTGTGTTCCTTATCGTTCAATCTAAACATTTATGTCATAGGACTCTCTTTGTGTAAGTTCCTTGGCTTGGACAGAGCATTTAGTCCATATTGCTCTTTTATGAATTCAGAGAGGACTATGCTTGGTGGAATAATTTTTTAGATGTATTTACGACCAAATGGATCCTGACCTTGCTTCACCTTAATTGTTATATGAACGATCTTTCTTTTGATGTAACCAACAACTTGTACTAGATGGTGATGCATCGATATATATTTTCCTAATTCTGTTCGAGTGTTAGTGTCATTGACGTTTTTCTTTGTTCAGCATACAGTGACGGACCCAGGATTTTCACGAAGTGGGTTCAAGATATAAAAAATAAATAAGCAAAAACGCAAACAAACAAATTTTGATTAATTAAAATATATCATTACAATTCTATTCTACGAGTTTTCATTTCTTGAAATCTATTCATAATACTCTCATCAGAAATAGTATTAAATATTCTTTTCTCTGCATAAGGCACCATACAACTACTTAGAAAATCATCATCCATTCGATTTCGCAATTCACTCTTGATCAACTTTTAATCCATAAATATCACTTTGAGGAAACTCAGTAATTCGAGGTTGATGAGGACCTCTTTGGATATATGCTCGTCTAATCTCATCACGTTCATCCGGATGATAGTCTCGAATGGGTATTCTTTTCTTTGGATCTGCCGGTATAGAATCCAAATCTACCCCTTGTTTCAATCTTTTAGCGGAATGATGAGTTTCTTCCGATTGGTTCAAGTTTTCTTCCACCCGAGGAGCATTTTGAGCAGATGAACTTGATTGTGGCAACTTGAAGGATATAGGAGAGAAAAATCTCTTCATTTGATATTCAACCTGTATTACCAAATTAAAATTCTAATTAGAAAGTAACTAAACAAAGCGTTATCAAATAAATGGAATTTCAATTAAATAATCTTGCAATTTGCATTGCTTAACTTCAATAAATTGCCATAGCATCTTATTAACTTGACATTACTATGTCGAAAGCATTCTCCTCAAGTTAGATCAAGAAAACAAAAGACTACAATTTAGACAATGCATTTTTATGAGGCTAACATCATACATATCGGACTATACTAAACAATGTTAATACATTTGAAAAAAAATTACATTGACTTATGAATGAGACGGTAAATAACAAGATGGACGAAAAACTAGGCTTCAATATAAACTAAGAAGATAAAAGAATATTATGAATGATTTCTCTTCATTCAACATTTAACAAATAAAAACAAAATATTAAACAAAATCATTATAACCTTAATTTCAAAATCGAATACATAGAAATATACCTAATATTATTTGTAATTTTTTGTTGATTTTAGAATGATAAGGGATTTTTTAGTTGA
>JAJOOE010010904.1:0-14168 GCA_036250405.1 Solanum raphanifolium
TCTGCATAAGACTTCTGGCGACTCTGAGCAGTCTTAAGTCTATCTCTAATGAGTTGCACTTTCTCCATAGCATCAAGGACCGAATCTGGTCCTATCAAGGCTGCTTCACCTACTTCAAACCAACCAACTGGAGATCTATATCTACACCCATACAATGCCTCATAAGAGGCCATCTGAATGCTGGAATGGTAACTATTGTTGTAGGCGAACTCAATAAGAGGAAGGTGATCATCCCAACTACCCTTGAAGTCGATCACACAAGCTCTCAACATGTCCTCTAAGGTCTGGATGGTACACTCTGCCTGACCATCCGTCTGTGGATGAAATGTTGTACTAAGGTTAACTTGAGTACCAAGACCCTTCTGAAATGACTTCCAGAAATGAGAGGTAAACTGAGGACCTCTATCTGAGATGATAGACAAAGGAACCCTATGTAACCTCACAATCTCATTAATATAAAGCTTGGCATAATCCTCCATCAAATCTATAGTCCTGACCGCCAAAAAGTGAGAAGACTTAGTAACCCTATCAACAATAACCCAAATGGAGTCATGTTGTCTGCGAATACGAGGTAAACTTGTGATGAAGTCCATGCTGATCACTTCCCACTTCCAAGTAGGAATGTCAATCTCTTGAGTCATACCTCCTGGTTTCTGATGTTCTACCTTGACTTGCTGGCAATTGGGGCACTTAGCCACAAAATCTACTATATCTCTTTTCATACCATTCCACCAACAGATTTCCTACAGATTGCGGTACATCTTAGTGGCGCCTGGATGAATAGAATATCTGGAATTATGGGCTTCTGCGAGAATATGCTGTCTCAAATCACCCACATCAGGAACACACAATTTGCCCTGATAGCGAAGTCCACCATCTCCCCTTTGGGAGAAAACCTCCACTCTCTGATTGTGGACTGCACCCTTAAGCTCAAGCAAGATTGGATCACTGTCTTGCTTTTCCTTGACCTCTACCACCAAAGAAGATTCTGCCCCATTCTAAACCATTACACCACCATCTGATATGCTCATAAGACGAACTCCAAGGCGAGCAAGTCTGTGAACATCCTTTGCTAGCTCTTTTCTTTCTTCCTCAACATGTGCTACACTACCCATAGATAGTCTGCTAAGAGCTTCTGCTACTACATTGGCCTTACCAGGATGGTAATGCACGCTCATATCTTAATCTTTGAGGAACTCTAGCCATCTTCTCTGACAAAGATTCAACTCTTTCTGGGTGAACATGTACTGAAGGCTCTTATGGTCTGTGAACACATCTACGTGAACACCATACAAGTAATGTCTCCAAATCTTAAGTGCAAATACCACTGCTGCTAGCTCGAGGTCATGAGTTGGGTAGTTCTTCTCATGCACCTTAAGATGTTTAGAAGCATAAGCTATAACCTTACCTCGCTACATCAACACACAACCTAGGCTGACCCTGGATGCATCACAATAGATCACATAACCATCTGAACCCTCTGGTAGAGTCAAGACAGGAGTTGTAGTCAACATAGTTTTCAGTTCTGCGAAGCTTTTCTTAGAAACATCTGACCACTGAAACTTGACTTTTTTCTGAGTCAACTTAGTCAACGGAGAGGCTATGGATGAAAATCCTTCCACGAACCTTCTGTAATAGCCCGCTAGACCTAAGAAACTTCTAATATCTATCGGAGAGGTAGGTCTGGGCCATTGTTTCACTGCTTCTATCTTCTGGGAATCTACTCGAATTCCTTCACTAGACACAATATGCCCAAGGAAAGCAACTGATTATAACCAAAACTCGCACTTGTTAAATTTTGCAAATAACTGGCGATCTTTGAGAGTTTACAGAACAACTCTCAAATGACTCGCATGTTCTTCCTCATTCCTAGATTAAATGAGGATATCATCAATAAAGACAATAATGAACAAGTCCAAGTACTGCTTGAACACTCTGTTCATCAAATCCATGAAAGCTACATGAGCATTGGTCAGTCCACATGACATAACTACAAATTTGTAATGACCATACCGAGTTTTGAAGGCTGTCTTAGGAATGTCACTATCTCTGACTCTAAGCTGATGATAACCTGATCTGAGGTCTATCTTTGAGAAATGACTAGCACCCTGAAGTTGGTCAAACAAGTCATCAATCCTGGGGATAGGATACTTATTCTTGATTGTGACTTTATTCAACTGCCTATAGTCAATGCACATTCTGAGAGAACCATCTTTCTTCTTTACGAACAACACTGGTGCACCCCAAGGTGAAATACTAAGTCTGATGAAACCCTTATCTAGAAGGTCTTTCAACTGCTCTTTCAATTTCTTAAGCTCAGCTAGAGCCATTCTGTAAGGAGGAATAGAGATAGGCTGGGTATCTGGAAGGAGATCAATTCCATAGTCGATTTCCCTTTCGGGAGGAACTCCGAGAAGATCATCTGGAAACACTTCTGGAAACTCACTGACTACAGGAACTAACTCAAGAGTTGGGGATTCGGAACTAGAATCCTTAACCCGAACTAGATGATAGAGATAACCCTTAGAGATCATCTTTCTAGCCTTAAGGTAATAAATGAATCGACCTATAGGCGCTAAGCTACTACCCTTCCATTCTAGGATTGGTTCGTCTGGAAACTGAAAACGAACAATCCTAGTTCTACAATCGACTGAGGCATAACAGGAATGTAACCAATCCATGCCTAGAATGACATCAAAGTCTACCATTTCTAACTCTACAAGATTTTCTGAGGTGACTTTCTGGGAAACTGTGACAGGGCAATTTTTATATACCCGTCTAGCTTTAACTGGGTCACCGATAGAAGTAGAGACTGAGAAGGGTTCTGAAAGAGTTTCTGGACTAACATCTAAGATTACTGCTATAAAGGGAGTCATAAAAGATAAAGTATCCCCTGAATCTTTCCACTGAGTGTACCATATGTAAGCCACATCCTTAAGCTGGTAGGATGCCAACTCAACCCTACCATTATCAGTCAATTGCATCACTCCAAAGATTTTCTTAACCTCGTCAATGAAGTTCTGTGGGTCTTCACCAACTTGTGACCCTAAAACTCAAGTGGATTCATCCTAACAAAAAATATCAAAATCTAGCTTCCACTGATCAACCATTTCTATTAGTAGGAACTGGAACCTGCTGATTGTTCTTGTTGGTCATACTCTGAGGCAATAGTAGGATCACATTCTGAAACTCTTCATTCTTAACCTAATGGTCTGGGACTCGAGGAATTGCATTAGCATTCCTGGCATTCACATTCCTAGCTTAAGCCCTATGAGGAGGCATGATCTTAAGCGCATAATAATGGATTACAACAGAGATCATACCAACGCACGATAAGAATATCATGAAAGTGAAGTTTTCCTAAAACACTTCATAGTCTCCCTCTCATTAGATGTGGTGCACTTCACACCCATGAAAAGGACTCTACTAAATACGGCTTTCCAGACATCCTAAGACTCTTAAACCTAATGCTCTGATACCAAGTTTGTCACACCCTGAGCTACCCTCGAGACACGGACATGGGACCTAGGACCACAAGTGGTCCCAAGCTAACACTGCTGGCATGATCATGATCATACTAAATATAATCTGAATAATAGAAACTGTGCAGAAGCTAAATCATAAATAAATCTGAAAGATAGGGAATACCCATATACTATAACTGAGATATATGAAAACTGATGAGTTTAACACAAAGATGATATTCACTCAACACTAAGCTGAATCTAACTATGTTTGAAATAAGCCTCTAAACTGACTAGAAATGTTGGGACATTCCCCAACTAGGTCTAGCAAAACTGAAACTAAAGACTAAAAGCAATAAAGATAAATATGTCACTAGTCCTCGAAGAATGAGGACTCACCACTGATGCTGCTGAACTGAAGATTGGGAATCGATCTAAGCGTGATCTGGATGCTGAGAACTGAACCTATATCACGAGAAGATGTAGCGCACGTATGTGTCAGTACTTGAAAGGTACTGAGCATGCAGGATAGAGTAAAGCTGAAATAACATATAACTGAACAAAGCAATAAAGCAATGAAATAATCTGAACATGATATAGATACTGAAAATACTGAATACTGAGCTAATTGATGCAATGACCAAATTTATAACATGATGAGACTGAATACTGACTGTACTAAAATATGGTCAACGCAATAGAGTCTAACTGAACTGTGGGAGCTACTAATAACCGACATAAAACCACATGAGATAAATGTGGAGTCCGATGTATACGCCCCATCGAGAGGACCCAATATACCCTGCCAGAGGTACAGAGGCATGCTGGCGTGATCACTAAAATGATGTTGCCCACAGAGGGGACTTACACCTACGTCGCTCGTAGTTCTGGGACTATATGGGTACGCTGAACCCTAGTCCAACTCAATATTATGCTACTCCCAATGAATTAAGTAGATAATTGGTTATGACTGAATTTCTGTAAATACTGGATAGCTCGAACTGAACATGCAAACTAAGAATGCAACAATTAAACTTATAATGATGCATTCATAAACTGAGGCATGCATTACTGAATACTGAAATATCTGACCTAGCATGTGTAATTCAAGAACTAAAGAAATACATAGCTAGGGTTCTGGAATTCATGCAATAAACTGAGAAGTAACATGATAATCTGATTTGGAACATTTAAATAACTAATTCATGATTATCTGTTGAAATTCTAGAAACCCTAGGTCTGTTCATAATCATGGAATCAAGAATTTGACTGAATTCTATGGACCTAATGGGCGAAAGGAACCCACTAGTGAAATCCCACATACCTGGTGACGAATTCCACGGAGAAATCTTTCGATTTCAAGGCTGGAACTGATGGAACCTTGATGCATTCTTGAACTAGGGTTCTTGACCTTTTTCTCCTCTCTTGCTTCTAATTTTCTAAGTTTTGATTAATGAGTTGACTTGGATAAGTTCTAGTTGTGTTTATAGGTTTAAACTGACTAAAACCTCATGATTTAGGGTCTAAACGACGTACCTTAGGGGTTAAACGATATAGAAAACACCAAAAGATCCCTAACTTAATTGCTGTCGGTGTGACCGACGGATTGGACTGACGGGTCGTAGGTCAATCTACGGTCCGTCGATTGGAGTCGTCGGTCGAGTCTGCCCGACCGGGTTTCACTAAAATGAGCATAACGTTTTACTCGAAGGTCGGAATTTAGTAAACTTGGTTGCGTTGGAAAGATAATTCAATTATCTATCATATTATATGTCATGGGACACCTAATTCATTTTTTGCTAAAAGTTATGACCATCTGAATTTGACCCACTCAAAAAATGTCATCTAACTAGTTGCTAACCCTAACCTACGGTCAGATCTACGGACCGTGCATCGAATGACGGTCTGTGCTGGTCAACCGTCAATTGGTACTGAAACTGGGCTTAGGGGCATTGATCCATGAACACGAACCACGGTCCGTGACCTGACCTACGGATCGTAGGTCCGGCCGTGGGTCAACACTTGACCGAATTTCTGGCTAAGTTCTGTGGGAGGTTGTTGACATGAACCACGGACCTACAGGGCGGATTGTGGGTCCTCCCATGGTCCATGGATGGTACCCGTGAGTGCCACCTGCAACACCAGAAATCTGCAATTTTGTCTATTTTCGGATACGGGGTGTTACAATCATGGTTCCATTCTTTGGATCATGATGCTTATCTCAAATTCAAGCTTATTGTTTATGACTAAACCCGAATATTAATATGATTGCTCTCTTACTATACTAACTTACCACCACTAGATACAAATTCAGAAGCATTCGTCCACTAGGACCTTATGGCAAATAGCCAATCCTCACCTCTTAGTGTTCATACTTATAAGTTACTATCACATTACCCTTCACAACTTGAGTACTATTCATTCATTCACTATACATCAATGCCTAATTAGTTCTATAACACTTTGAATATTACGGGCTTTCCCTTAAAGTTCATAAGCCTAGCTTAGAGCTATCACCTCATGAATACTCTTGCTCTTCTATTCACCACTTACACTTGGTCATTACAAACTCAATGACACGTCCTCATAACCTGTTTCTAGTTAAGGTATACTCGAACTCATCTTGACTTGCAACTCTTACTCTACTTCCTATCCTGAGCTCGTCACAACTCATCACTTCTTAGTCTACCCATATGGGAAGACTTCTTATTACTAACTTACTAGGTGTATGACTATAATAACATAACTCTTCAAAACATTATCTCCCTTTCTTAAATCACTAAACCTCTGCATACTTTCCTCTAACTCTGGGCTCTTTCACTACTACTGCTCATGATCTCATAACTCATGCTACCTTTTCGGGTGAAAATACTACCCAAGCTCTAAACATACCTCTTAAAAAGGATCTCAGCTGAAACAAGGCATAAGGAAAAAGAGTACAACTTTCTTTTAGCTCAAATGCACGATTCATATGAATATGAGGGCATTACTTTGAAACTTTACACTTAACTTACTCTTGGACTTCTCTTAAGCCCCTCTGGAGTCTCATGACTTTCTTAAGACTTGCTAAGAACAACTCATCCACAAGGATCTGACTTTTCTATTCAACCACCACTAGTATGATGGGTAGTCGAATGAACGAATATGAGAAACGTAAGAGTAAGAATAAAATCTCTAGGACATATCTCTATTGCACGATTAAAAGTATGAAAGAAAGGAACCTTTCCTTAAATGTCTATAGTCCCTAGTTTATAGAAGTGGGGCCCCCACAACCATAAACGAGAACCTACTGACACGGCTTCATAGACACCTTAGGACATTTAAACTCTGTGCTCTGATACCAAGTTTATCACGACTCGAGCCTACACCCTGGACGTGGCCGGCACTCGAGAACCATTGTTGGTCCCCAAACGAACCCTCATCCTGGCTGACTACAAGTAGAAGACTAACTTAAGCATGCAAAGGCTTAAAACTGAAATAAAATGTTCATAAAACTTAAATACAAACTTTAAGTACAAAGAAAACTCTATATAATAAAATATATACAACTCGCCATAAAAGGCAACTTTAATCTTTAAAACATTTAACAAAATAAATAAAGACTTCTAAAACTCTATTGTCTATCTATGAGCCTCTAAATGAAAATGATGGAAGTCGGGACAAGACCCACGACCTCCTAACAACTGAAAGTAAATGGAATCCTCCGGAAGCAAGGAGGCTCACTGTAGCTAACTCAAACTCCATGTGACATCAACGAAACTCATGTTGATGATCCTGAATACCTGGATCTGCATCATTACAAGATGCAGGCCAAATGGCTCAGTACGTGGAATGTACGAGCATGTAAGAGGAATTCTAAAACATAAACATAAGCTTGAAAATTGATAAAAAGGAAACATACTTTACCTCTTCTCAAACTTTCTCAACTCAAGGAATACTCAAAACTACTCAAACTTACTCAACTCAGAAGAACTCAAGGATAAGATACTCAACTCAAAGATTAGATACTCAACTCAAAGATAGATACTCAATGTAACACCCCGTATCCGAAAATAGACCAGATTGCAGATTTTTGGTGCTGCAGGAGGCACTCACGGGTACTATCCACGGACCGTAGGAAAACCCACGGTCCGTCCTGCAGGTCTGTGGTTCGTGTCAGCAAAATCCCCCAGAACTCAGCCAAAAATTCAGCCAAGTGTCGACCTACGGTCTGTAGGTCAGGTCAGGGACCGTGGTTCGTGTTCATGGATCAATGCCCCTAAAGCCCAACTTCAATCCCTATTGATGGTTGACCAGCACGGACCGTCATTTGATGCACGGTCCGTAGGTCTGACCGTAGGTGAGGGTAGCAGCCAGTTAGATGAAAATTATTGATTGGTCAACTTCAGATGGTCATAACTCATAGCACAAAAGGAATTGTGTGTTCCATAACCTATGGTAAGATAGATAATTGAATTCTCTTTCCAACGACACCAAGTTTCCTAAATTTTGACGTCCGAGAAAAAAGGTATGCCCGTTTTAGTGAAGCCCTGACGGGCAGACTCGAACGACGGTTCCAATCGACAGACCGTCGATTGAATCACGGCCCGTCAGTCCCGTCCGTTAGTAACTCCGACAGCAGTTAAGTCAGGGGTCTTTTGGTCTTTTTCTACTTCGTTTAACCCCTAAGATACGTCGTTTAAACCCTAAATCATGATGTTTTAAGCAGATTAAGCCTAGAAACATAACTAGAACTTATCCAAGTCAATTCATTAATCAAAATCTTAGAAAATTAGAATCAAGAGAGGAGAAAAAGGTCAAGAACCGTAGTTCAAGAACGCAGCAAGGTTCCATTAGTTTCAGCTCCAAAATCGAAAGATTTCTCCGTGGAATACGTCACCAGGTATGTGGGATTTCACTAGTGGGTTCCTTTCGCCCATTAGGTCCCTAGAATTCAATCAGATTCTTGATCCCCTTATTATGAACAAACCTAAGGTTTCTAGAATTACAACAGATCATCATGAATTAGTTATTTAAATACTCCAAATCAGATTATCATGTTACTGCTCAGTTTCTTACAAAAATTTCAGAACCCTAGCTATGTATTTCATTAGTTCTTGAATTACACATGCTAGGTCAGATATTTCAATTATTCAGATATACATGCTCCAGTTTTATGCCACATTATCAGAATATTGCAACATAAACCCTATTTTCAGTTATAAATCTTGAGAGGTTTTTCTTTAAGACTACACTTGAGTTTTAAACTGATTTTTGAGAAAGTTAAGATGAGTTTTGAGAAAGAGATTCTAAAACTTGATTAGTATGACAATTGAGTAGGTCATCAATGTATGAATAGTATGGTATCTAGAAATACCATCAATGTTTATACAGTATGACTTCCCAAGTCATCAATGATCAGAGTATAATATGATGTTGAATTGTTTTCTAAAAAGGAGTTTTCAAGTATGAGTATCTACATGTCAGTATTTTGAGCTATTCAGTATTTCAGTCATAATATATTCAGATATACATGCCTCCGTTTATGAATGCATCATTATCAGATTAATTGTTGCATTCTCAGTTTGCATGTTCAGTTTCGAGCTATCCAGTATTTACAGAAATTCAGTCATAACCAGTTAACTACTTAATTCATTGGGAGTAGCATAATACCGAGTTGGACTAGGGTTCAGCCTACCCATATAGTCCCAGAACTACGAGCCACGTAGGTGTAAGTCCCCTCTGTGGGCAACATCAATTTAGTGATCACGCCAGTCATGCCTCTATACCTTTGGCCGGGTATATTGGGTCCTCTCAATGGGGCGTACACATCATACTCCACATTTAGCTCATGTTGTTTTATGTTGGTTATTAGTAACTCCCACAGTTCAGTCAGACTCTATTGCATTGACCATATTTCAGTACAGCCAATATTCAGTCTCAGCATGTTATAAATTGGTCATTGCATTCAGTTAGTTCAGTATTCAGTATCTATATCACGTTCAGATTATTTCATTGCTTTATTTCTTTGTTCAGTTATATGTTATTTTAGCTTTACTCTATCCTGCATGCTCAGTACCGTTCAAGTACTGACGCATACGTGCGGTACATCTTCTCATGATGTAGGTTCAGGTTCTCTGTATCCAGATCACGATTAGATCGGTTCCCGGTCTCCAGTTCAGCAACATCAGTGGTGAGTCCTCATTCTTCGAGGACTAGTGACATTTTATCTTTATCGCTTTTAGTCTTTAGTTTCAGTTTTGCTAGATCTAGTTGGGGGATGTCCCAACATTTCTAGTAAGTTTAGAGGCTTATTTCAGACATAGTTAGATTCAGCTTAGTGTTGAGTTAATATCTTTTTTGAATTAAACTCATCAGTTTTGATATATCTCAGTTATAAGTATATGGGTATTCCCCATCTTTCAAATTTATTTATGATTTAGCTTTCGCACAGTTTCTATTATACAGATTATATTTAGTATGCTCATGATCATGCCAGCAGGGTTAGCTTGGGATCACTTGTGGTCCTAGATCCCGTGTCCACGTCTCGGGGGTAGCTCGGGGCATGATAAACGTGTTATCAAAGCACTAGGTTTAAGTGTCCTAGGATGTTTGAAAAGCCGCACTAAGTAGAGCCATTTTCATGGGTGTGAAGTGCACCACATCTAATGAGAGGGACGCTATGCAGTATTTTAGGGAAACATCACTTTCTTGACATTCTTATCGTGCGTAAGGTATGATCTAATTCTATTCTAACTCGACGTTCTACATTTCAACGATCATGCCTCCCCGTAGAGCTAACACTAGGAATGTGAATTCCAGGAATTATAACACAGTTCCTCTAGTCCCAGATCAGGGAGTTTCGAATGCAGAGTTTCAAAACACTATTATACCTTTCGCTCAAAGTATTAATAATCAGAACAATAAGCAGGTTGAGGGAGATAAGATTAGGGAAATTGCTAAGGTAACCAAGAAAGCTAGAACAGGGAACTATGAGTACTCTTAGCAGAAATCGGGTGGTGGAAATCACTCACAGTTGCGACAAGATCAGAATAGTAGGGCACCGGGCTCTAAGTCTCAGGAAAGTGTTTCAGGAAATAGGACCTACCCAACTTGTCCAAAGTGTGGTAAGAACCATCCAGGCGAGTGTCTTGCAGGCAAGGAAGGATGTTTTGAGTGTGGCCAGTCTGATCATAGGGTGAAGAATTGCTATTCTTCCAGGAAAGGGCAAGAAGGTAACAATACTAGGGATCAGTCTACAGCTCCAATAGTACCGAAAGATCACCCAACTCAGCAGGGTAACTCTTCTGGTACAGGTGGCGGACAGCGCGAAAATAGGCTCTATGCTCATCAGGCTCCCTAGGACCAGGAAGATTCTCTTGATGTGTTCACTGGTACGTTTCGAGTTCTTCTTTAGCTATTTTGTAGTGTTAGATCCAAGGGCTACTCTTACCTTTGTAACTCTCTTTATAGGAGTAATCTTAGGAGTAAGTCTAGAAACTCCTTCAGAACCCTTCTTAGTCTCTACCCCAGTTGGTGACCTAGTTATAGCTAGACAGGTATACAGAAAATGCCCTGTCACAATCTCTCAGAAAGTCACCTCAGCAGATCTTGTAGAGTCAGAAATGGTAGACTTCGATGTCATTCTAGGCATGGATTGGTTTCAGTTCTGTCATGCCTCAGTTGATTGTAGAATTCGGGTTGTTCAGTTCCAATTTCCAAAAGAGCCAGTCTTAAAATAGAAGGGTAGTCGCTCAGTACCTATATGTTGATTATCTCTTACCTTAAGGCCAGAAAGAGGTGAATCTAGAGGGTGGTGTAGCACATATTGAGGAAAAAAAGAAGGAAGTGGAAAAAGATGTTCATCGTGTTGCTCTCTTAGGAGTTAGTCTTACTAACACATCAAATGGTGGTGTGATAGTCCATAATAGATCAGAATCTTCTTTGGTAGTGAAAGTTAAGGAAAAGCAAGACAGCGATCCGATATTACTTGAACTCAAGGGTGCAGTCCATCAACAGAGAGTTGAGGTTTATCTCCCAAGGGGGAGATGGTGTGCTTCGCTACCAGGGTCGATTATGTGTTCCTAATGTGGGCTAGTTGAGACAACATATTCTTGTATAGGCCCATAACTCCAGATATTTTATCCATCCAGGCGCCATTAAGATGTACCGCGATCTGTGGGAAGTCTATTGGTGGAATGGTATGAAAAGAGATATAGTATATTTTTGGCTAAGTGCCCAAATTGCCAGCAAGTCAAGGTAGAAAGTCAGGAACCAGGAGGCATGACTCAAGAGATTGACATTCCTATTTGGAAGTGGGAAGTGATCAATATAGACTTTATCACAGGTTTACCTCGTACTCGCAGACAGCATGACTCCATTTGGGTGATTGTTGATAGGGTTACTAAGTCTTCTTACTTTTTGGCGGTCAAGACTACAAATTCGGCGGAGGATTACGCCAAGCTTTACATTAATGAGATTGTGAGGTTGCATAGGGTTCCTTTGTCTATCATATCAGATATAGGTCCTCAGCTTACCTCTCATTTCTGGAAGTCATTTCAGAAAGGTCTTGGTACTCAGGTTAATCTTAGCATAGTATTTCTTCCTCAGACAGATGGTCAGGCAGAGCGTACCATTCGGACCCTAGAGGACATGTTGAGAGCTTGTGTGATCGACTTCAAGGGTAGTTGGGATGATTACCTTTCTCTTATTGAGTTCGCCTACAATAATAGGTACCATTCCAGCATTCAGATGGCCCTTATGAGGCATTGTATGGGCGTAGGTGTAGATCTCCAGTTGGTTGGTTTGAAGTAGGTGAAGCAGCCTTGATAGGACCAGATTCGGTCCTTGATGTTATTAAGAAAGTGAAACTCATTAGAGATAGACTTAAGGCGGCCCAGAGTCGCCAGAAATCTTATGCAGATGTGAGAAGAAGGGAACTAGAGTTCCAAGTTGATGATTGGGTTTTACTGAAAGTGTCACCTATGAAAGGGGTGATGAGATTTGGCAAGAAAGGAAAGCTCAGTCCCAGATATGTAGGCCCTTATCGGATCTTGAAAAGGATTGGTAAATTAGCTTATGAGTTAGAGTTGCCAGCAGACTTAGCAGCAGTGCATCCAGTCTAGCACATTTCTCTTTTGAAGAAGTGTGTGGGTAATCCAGCATCCATAGTGCCATTAAAGAGTGTGGCCGTCAAAGATAGCCTTTCTTATGAGGATGTACCAATTGAGATTCTCGATCGTCAGGTTAGAAGGTTGAGAAATAAAGAAGTCACTTCATTAAAGGTTTTGTGGAGGTGTCAGACAGTAGAGGGAGCTACTTGGGAAGCAAAAGCAGCCATGAAGTCCAAGTATCCTCACATCTTTCCTTCCAATTCCATTCCAGCTTGAGGTAATAGTTCCTCTTCAATTTTTCAGTCATTCATGCGCAGATTCAGTCTTAGTATCATGTTCCTTCAGTTTGTACTTGCATTTTCAGCGTATTAGCATGTCCTTGGAACTCAGTTCAGTCAGAAATTCAGTTCTCAGTGTTTAGTAGTAGGGATTGCAGCCCTCTCCCTCCATTTCAACTAGTTTAGTCTTCATTCGAGGACGAATGGTCCCAAGGGGGAGATAATGTAACACCCCGTATCCAAAAATAGACCATATTACAGATTTCTAGTTTTGCAGGTGGCACTCACGGGCACCATCCACGGACCGTAGGACGACCCACGGTCCGTCCTGCAGGTCCGTGGTTCGTGTCAGCAAACTCCCCCAGAACTCAGCCAGAAATTCGGCCAAGTGGCGACCTACGGTCCGTAGGTCAGGTCACGGACCGTGGTTCGTGTCCGTGGATCAATGCCCCTAAAGCCCAACTTCAGTCCCTATTGATGGTTGACCAGCACGGACCGTCATTCGATGCACGGTCCATAGGTCTGACTGTAGATGAGGGTAGCAGCCAGTTAGATGAAAATTATTGATGGGTCAACTTCAGATGGTCATAACTCACAGCACAAAAGGAATTGTGTATCCCATAACCTATGGTAAGATAGATAATTGAATCCTCTTTCCAACGCCACCGAGTTTGCTAAAATTTGACCTCCGAGTAAAGAGTTATGCCCGTTTTATTGAAGCCCTGTCGGGCAGACTCGAACGACAGTTCCAATCGATGGACCGTCGATTGAATGACGGCCCGTCAGTCCCATCCTTCAGTCACTCAAACAGCAGTTAAGTCAGGGGTTTTTTGGTCTTTTCCTATTTCGTTTAACCCCTAAGATACGTCGTTTAAACCCGAAATCATGAGGGTTTAATCAGTTTAAGCCTAGAAACATAACTAGAACTTATCCAAGTCAATTCATTAATCAAAATCTTAGAAAATTAGAATCAAGAGAGGAGAAAAAGGTCAAGAACCCTAGTTCAAGAACGCCGCAAGGTTCCATTAGTTTCAGCCCCGAAATCGAAAGATTTCTCAGTGGAATACGTCACCAGGTATGTGGGATTTCACTAGTGGGTTTCTTTCGCCCATTAGGTCCCTAGAATTCAGTCAGATTCTTGATCCTCTTATTATGAACAGACCTAGGGTTTCTAGAATTACAACAGATCATCATGAATTAGTTATTTAAATACTCCAAATCAGATTATCATGTTATTGCTCAGTTTCTTACAAAAATTTCAGAACCCTAGCTATGTATTTCATTAGTTCTTGAATTACACATGCTAGGTCAGATATTTCAATTATTCAGATATA
>JAJOOE010010905.1:0-12895 GCA_036250405.1 Solanum raphanifolium
TGGTTATTGAAAACCTTGCATTGAGTCATTCATGTCCATCATTCGGCATGAACCATATTTTAAGAAGTCTTTTACAAATGTTTAAACTTTGTTTTAAGCCTTAAGCTTTGAAGTTGAGTAAAGAGTAAGAGTAAAGTTGAATTCATTTCTTCAAAAGTATATGTGGACTATGTATTCCCAAAAGAGTTTAAAATGTTTTTACATTTAAATAAGAACGAAAAACTGAGATTTTCAAAAGAGCCTTTGAGCTAGTTTTTCAGTAAAGAGCCTTTGGGCTAGTTTTCAGTTAAAGAGTAAATGCTTTCACAATAAAGCAAGAGAGGAAACCTTGATTTCCAAGATAGCCTTTGAGCTAAGTTTTTGAGCACTAATCTCAAATCACAGAATGAAGTATGTTTTTAAAACATAAAGAACTAGTATATTTTGGGAGTAGTATTGAGCACCGATATGGGGGAGAGTTCAAATAACTCACAGCCCCCATAAACCATGTAGCCATCATGGGTAGAAAAGGGTCATACTTTTTAGATGAATCCTTTTCGCATAGACTAGTGGATCCATTTAGTGAGTTAGCTTCCTATATCACGGCAAGGTATAGGATGGGCCTCGGCAGCGTGAGGTAAAGCGTTGTATCATCACTATAGTTCTTAAGTGATGGTTATCGGTTAGAGAAACTCCCACAACAGTATTTGCATGGTTCCTTAAGGGTTTCTGCTTAGTATGAATGGAGGTATGGGACTTCATTCATGCATTGCGCAAATAGACTTTGAGAGGAAGCATGGTATGTCTTTTATGATATTATGATTATGAGTTCACATCATGGTTTAAACAATTTTCCTTTTTCTTTATGTTGCACTTGTTTTAAACTGCTTTATATTGAAATGAGTCCAATTATGTAGAGTTGAGTTGAGCCAGGTAAGTTCTTCAGTTTCTTTCAGATTCTTTTCAAGCTTATGTTATGCTTTAGAATTCCCCTTACATGCTCGTACATTCCACGTACTGAGCCATTTGGCCTGCATCTTCTTATGATGCAGACACAGGTATTCAGGGTTATCAACAGGAGCTTCGTTGATATATCCGAAAGTTCGAGTTAGCTATGGTAAGCCTCCTTGTTTCCGGAGGATTTCATTTACTTTCAGTTGTTAGGAGGTCGTGGGTCTTGTCCCGACTTCCATCATTGTCATTTAGATGATTCATAGATAGTCAGAAAAGTTGAGAAGTCTGTATTATTCATTTATTTTATTAAATGTTTTAAAGACTTAAGTTGCTCATTTTGGGGAGAGTTAAATATATTATATTATTAAGATTTTTCATTTAAAATTTGTATTTAAGTTTTATGAACTGTTATTTCAGTTTTAAGGTTTTGCATGCTTAAGTTAGTCTTCCGCTTGTAGTCAGCCAGGATGAGGGTTCGCTTGGGGACTAGCAATGGTCTTCGAGTGCCGGCCACATCGAGGGTGTAGACTCGGGTCGTGACAAACTTGGTTTCAGAGCACAAGGTTTAAGTGTCCTAGGATGTCTATGAAGCCGTGTCAAGTAGGATCTTGTTTATGGTTGTGAGGCCCCCACTTTTATAAACGAGGGACTACATACATTTAAGAAAAGTTTCCTTTCTTTCATACTCTTAATCGTGCAATATAGCTATGTCATATAGACTTATTCTAACTCGTGCGTTTCTCAGAATCATTTGACTACCCATCATACTAGAGGTGGTTGAAAAATAGAGTCAGTTCTTTGTCGATGAATTGTTCTTTGCAAGAGTCTTGAGGAAGTCATGAGATTCCAAAGGGACTTGAGAGAAGCCCAAGAGTAAGTTAAGTATTCAGTTTCAGAGTAATGCCCTCATATTCATATGAATCGTGCATTTGAGCTAAAAGCGAGTTGTACTCTTTTCCTTAAGCCTTGTTTCAGTTGAGATCCTCATGAGAAAGTATGTTTAGAGCTTGGGTGGTATTTTCACCCGAAAAGGTAGCATGAGTTATGAGATCATGAGCAGTAGTAGTGAAAGAGCCCAGAGTAAGAGGAAAGTATGATGAGGTTTAGTGATTTAAGAAAGGGAGATAATGTTTTGAAGAGTTATATTATTATAGTCATGCACCCAGTAAGTTATTGATGAGGAGCTTTCCCTTATGGGTAGAGTAAAAGTTTCTAGTCAAGATGAGATAGAGTATATATTTGTTAACCAGAATAGAGTTGGTGTCGATGTGCCATTGTATTAGAGGAGACTAAATTCATGTGTTGAATAAAAGAGAAGGGTATTTATGAGGTGATAGATTTAATCTAGGCTTATGATTTTTGAGAGAGATAGCCCATAATATTTAAAGTGTAATTGAACTAATTAAGCATTGATAAATAGTGAATGAGTGAATAGTACTTATGTTGCGAAGTCGAAGGTGATAGTAATTGTAAGTATGAAGACTAAGAAGAGACGATTGAGTATTTGTCATAAGGTCCTAGTGGACAAGTGCTTCTGAATTTGTATCTAGTAGTTGTAGTTAGTATAGTAAGCTAGCAATCATATTAATATTCGGGTTTAGTAATAAACTTTAAGCTTGAATTTGAGATGAGTGCCATGATCAAAAGAATGGCAGAATGAGGGTGATGATGTTAGTCTGGAGACTTGATCTAGAAGATTTGACATAAAGTAGGTGAGGATTTGAGATATTAGCTGGAAAAGATATGAGAGGTACAAGTGAGAGACCATAACATTTAGATAAGGGCAGTGAAGTGTGGTTAAGTCACAAGAGCAACAAGATCATTAAGAGGTGTGCCTAGATAGCACAATTTAGTTGTCAATATTGAATAGGTCCATAGCTTTCAGGTGTTAGCTTTAGACCTAAGGGGGAGATGATAAGATAAGAGATCAAGTCAAGTGTTTGAGAGTAAGATAGTGATGAGTTCCAAAGAGTTTGGGGGATATCTTTTTAGAGGTCCTTTTAGTAATGAAGTTGTTAGAGTACTAAGCTTGAATGTGGTGGTAAGGAGTAATAGTCTTGGGATGAGATTCCCTATAGAGAGGTATAAAATCCGAACTTAAGTATTTGGGTTAAGCTTGAATATAGTAAGAGCAGACCATTAGACACAGACCTTAGTAAGAGTAAACCATTTCTTACCCAGTCCAGTCGTCATTCGAGGACGAATGATCCCAAGGGGGAGATATTGTAACACCACAGAATTTTTTTTCGCACTAAGACTCGAACCGTTCATCGTAGTGCGTGAGATTTTGCCAAGACATTAAAAATTTCTTAAGTGTTAAGGTCACTATATGTAGCACCTTGAGTTCCAGAAAGAATTAAATTGAAAATAGCAAAATCTGAAATTTTGCAAGTTAAGTTAAGTATGAATTTTGGGTCGACTTCAAAGGACCATAACTCCTAGATCAGGATGAGTTAGGTGTGCTACCAGATAACGTAGGAAAGACCTTTGAATTATCTTTCCAACACCGCCAAGTTTGCTAAGTTTTGAGTTTGGATGAGTGAGATATGGTCTTTTGAAGTTAGGCTGCCTAGTTAAGGAAAGTTAGCCGGAAATAGTAAGGGGTATTTTGGTCTTTTCCTTACCCAATCAGATTTAATTCATTTTTAGTAATATTTTAAGGGTATAATCTGATTAGGTTCAGTTTTATAATCCTAGTTTACTCCTAGGGTTTTAGTTGAGAGTTCAAGAAGAGAGAAGAAGAGAAAAGAGGAAATGATGAAGGCGTTCGTCGATGTTCTTCAGAGTTATTGCGGATTGTCGCCATGGGTTTGATCCCTAAGAGGTATCTGAATCTAGTTTTCAATGCTACCAATTTCGTGTCAATCCAATTTCTGAGTAAAAAGTTATGACTATTTTAGTAACATATACAGTGTTGTTACGAATTAGCCGACGGGAAAAATATTAAAAAGAATCGTTTTTGTCTTTTTACCTCCAAGAAAATCATGAACGAATTTCTTGACTAATAAAAGGCTCAAAACAATCAGATTTTCATCTTCACTAATGAAAATTAATTCTTGGCCATAGAGATTTCAAGAAACTAATTCAAGAATCTCAAGAAAGGTTTCTTGATTGTTTACCTTCAAGCTAGGGTTTCAAGGCTTCTAATCAAGTTCTTTTTCAAGATTCTTGTTCTTCTAGGTATGTAAGGCTATCATAGTGTTGGACTAGTTCGTCCTCATGCCTTACATCTACTTTCAGATCAGAAAAAGAGTAATCTAGGATACTTTCCCTAGATTTGAGTATTCTTGAAATTAGTAGTATTATTGAAGTTCTTGAGTTCCAAGTATTGAGTTCTATCTATGGTTATTGAAAACCTTGCATTGAGTCATTCATGTCTATCATTCGGCATGAACCATATTTTAAGAAGTCTTTTACAAATGTTTAAACTTTGTATTAAGACTTAAGCTTTGAAGTTGAGTAAAGAGTTAGAGTAAAGTTGAATTCATTTCTTCAAAAGTATATGTGGACTATGTATTCCCAAAAGAGTTTAAAATGTTTTCACATTTAAATAAGAATGGAAAACTGAGATTTTCAAAAGAGCCTTTGAGCTAGTTTTTCAGTAAAGAGCCTTTGGGCTAGTTTTCAGTTAAAGAGTAAATGCTTTCACAATAAAGCAAGAGAGGAAACCTTGATTTCCAAGATAGCCTTTGAGCTAAGTTTTTGAGCACTAATCTCAAATCCAGAAAGAAGTATGTTTTTAAAACATAAAGAGCTAGTATATTTTGGGAGTAGTATTGAGCACCGATATGGGGGAGAGTTCAAATAACTCACAGCCCCCATAAACCATGTAGCCATCATGGGTAGAAAAGGGTCATACTTTTTAGATGAATCTTTTTCGCATAGACTAGTGGATCCACTTAGTGAGTTAGCTTCCTATATCACGGCAAGGTATAGGATGGGCCTCGGCAGCGTGAGGTAAAGCGTTGTATCTTCATCACTATAGTTCTTAAGTGATGGTTGTCGGTTAGAGAAACTCCCACAACAGTATTTGCATGGTTCCTTAAGGGGTTCTGCTTAGTATGAATGGAGGTATGGGACTTCATTCATGCATTGCACAAGTAGACTTTGAGAGGGAACATGATATGTCTTTTATGATATTATGATTATGAGTTAACATCATGGTTTAAACAGTTTTCCTTTTTCTTTATATTGCACTTGTTTTAAACTGCTTTATATTGAAATGAGTCCAGTTATGTAGAGTTGAGTTGAGCCAGGTAAGTTCTTCAGTTTCTCTCAGATTCTTTTCAAGCTTATGTTATGCTTTAGAATTCCCCTTACATGCTCGTACATTTCACGTACTGAGTCATTTGGCCTGCATCTTCTTATGATGCAAACACATGTATTCAGGGTCATCAACAGGAGCTTCGTTGATACATTCAAAAGTTCGAGTTAGCTATGGTGAGCCTCCTTGTTTCCGGAGGATTTCATTTACTTTCAGTTGTTAGGAGGTTGTGGGTCTTGTCCTGACTTCCATCATTGTCATTTAGAGGCTTCATAGATAGTCAGTAAAGTTGAGAAGTCTGTATTATTCATTTATTTTATTAAATGTTTTAAAAGACTTAAGTTGCCCATTTTGGGGTGAGTTAAATATATTCTATTATTAAGAGTTTTCTTTGGATTTAAAATTTGTATTTAAGTTTTATGAACTCTTATTTCAGTTTTAAGCTTTTGCATGCTTAAGTTAGTCTTCCGCTTGTAATCAGCCAAGATGAGGGTTCGCTTGGGGAGTACTAGCAATGGTCTTCGAGTGCCGGTCACATCCAGGGTGTAGACTCGGGTCGTGACATTAAAAGTGTGAGGAAACCCCTCTATTTATAGCTTCCAAATAGTAGTATGAATAAGTGTTACTTGTGCCTTATCCGAAAAGTCACAACCTTTCGAAAAAGTCAATGCTTATCAGAAAAGGCACAAGTCATCAGAAAAGGCACAACCCTTTAGAAAAGTCACAACCCTTCGTAAAAATCGCAATCATTCAGAAAAGTCACAACTCATTGAAAAAGTCACAACCCGTTGAAAAAGTCACAACCCGTCAAAAAAGTCAGGAAAAGACACAACTCATTGAAAAAGTCACAATCATTTAATTTGAAAAGGTATCTACTTTCAATATAATAAAATTAATTAAATTAACAAATAAAATAAATTGAGTATTTTTAATTGGGGGTATTATAGTAATTCAATATTCAAGTTTGAGAGTTCATGCTTTTAAGGTAGTATATATATATAATAGGGAAACTTATGTAAATTCCACTAGTTTAGAAGCTAATTACTTAGATACATTCTAGTTTGCAATATTAAGTATCATACCAGATTTTAGTACGTCCAGATACTTGTATCTCGGGATACGTGAGGTCAAAATTAGGTGTAATTTATTCTAGATACAATGTTATGATAGAGAAGGATTTATGAGGCTGGTTGAGACTGCAAAGCCTAGAAATGATCCTGATCGTCACCGTTTCTCTTTTTTTGCATTTCAACAACCATCGCCTTTGGTTCAGAGTGCAATATGTTTCTCGGAACTGGACTACTTCATCAAATGCATGCATGGTATTGTTTTCTAGATATTCAATCCCCCCCACCCCCATTTTTTTTTGGCTTGGTTAACTTATATGAAGCAAATATACTAAATATGTTTGAAGTAATGTTGAAGAATATTTGATTATTAGAAGTATTAAAACCTAAGTTGCTTGTGTTCTCCAAAAATGCCGCTGCACCTATGTCGGATCCTTAAAAAACACACTACTTTTTGGAGGAATTGACATACAACCATCGACATTTTTGAAGAGTACGAGCAACATATGTAGATCGAAACCCAAATCCGTTTTATTTGTGATCATGGAATAAGGTAATACAGTATATTTTCACTGTCATTTCTTAATCAAACTGTTTCATTCACAGTGATCAGAAAAGCAGTTAAAATTCTTGGTTAGATGCCTCTGTGCAGTCTTCAATATGTTTTCTTAGTTTTTTTCTTTAGGTAATTACTATCTATCTTTTTTTGGGGTAGGGGATTATAAGATGGGGAATCGAATTCACTAACAAGGTGAAAGTTCAGATAACCAACCAACTAAGCTACTAAGATTCCTCCAATGCAAACGTTTTATTTGTTTATAGTGATGAATCTTACTAAATACATTGATATACACAATGTTTAAGTTTTCTGAGCTCTAATAGATCCATGTAACTCTCACTAACTTGTTTTGCATTCTTGTTTCTATTTTCAGGAGAAATCAACAATGTGGAATCTTAAGTCATCATAAATGTTTGCTTGAAATGAAGAGGATTTTTATTTACTTCAAGACTTTTTCCTTGTACTTATCCAAATATGTGTGTCAATTTAGGTAAATTGTAAATGGAATTCAGTTGATTTATACATAAAATTACACAATAAGTCACCATTTGTGCTATGTTTGTCTGCAAATTGAAGAGAAACAAACAAAAAGTTTATTTTTTCAAACACCGTCACATAAATTGAAATAGGAAAAAGGATGGAATATATAGTACAAGCTCCATAATTCTGATTTAATCACTCCCAAAACAGCATTGATGAGGTGCGAAGGCAGAAAAAGCCTTGCATCTTTGAATTTATGTTGACTTATTCAATATTTGTGAAAGCCATCTTGTAGATATCTTGAAGTTTTTTCATGGCTAGAGGAGGCAAACTTATAGCTATCAAAACACCTTTTTCTCCCTTGTCATTTTTAACAGACACACCAAAACTAATGAAAGATGTAGCTTTTGGAACCCCTCCAAAAATGGGTTTTCCCCATCCAAAATCAAATTCATCAAATCCAGCATATCTATTATCTGAGATAAGAAAATTCCAAGATTTGGTTATTTCTGGTCGCCCTTTAATCACCATTAGATCTGTCATTGATTTAACATACTCTTCATTTAAATTATCTTTAACTTTCTTAACCAATTCAACTGCATATGTCAGTGGATTTGAACATAGTAATCCTGCTTTTGATAATACAGCTGGAGTAATGAATGCATTCCCATAATATCCAGGTGGCAGTTCAAATTTGAGTGACTTTCCACGTATATTCATAAGTAATGTCAAACGAACAATTTCTTCAAGGGGCAAATCAAGAGCAATGGTACGACATTTCCATAAAAATGCCACTAATAACTCAAATTTTGTACATCCATAATTTGGAGGAACTTGATTTTTAATGACTTCCATCTCCGTATTTCCAAAGAAAAATGATTGTTGTATCAACTTGTTTTCAATTGATTCCCATGCAATTTTTGATTCAATTTGCTCATCAAATTCATGATGAATACATGTAATACATGGTGATGATCTAGCACTTAGGAGATGCCTTTGCCATACAGGTAATATAGAAGGTGTAGAAGCTCCTTGAATTAATTCACTTAATGCATTTAGAAACAGTTTGATACCATATGCATCCATCATAGTGTGATTAAGTCTAAATCCCACAGCATATCCACCACAGCGAAAACAGGTCACCTATACATAGAGATATTCTAGTTTAGTAATTTATTTATTCTAGTTTAGGATACCGCTACAATCTCTGCCATAGCCTCTGCCCTTTGGGTGAGCACTGGGTAAACTCCCCACAAGTGGCGGAGCCACCCTATCTTTAGGGGGGTCATCCGACCCCCCTTCGGCGGAAAATTATATTATTTTTACATGATTAAAATATTTTTTTATGTATATATAGTAGATGTTGAAGCCCCTTAGGCTACTTCGTGTGTCTATTTCTTCAGATTTTGAACCCCCTAATTAAAAATTCTGGCTCCGCCACTGCTCCCCACTGTGTAATAGATTTCAAACCACACAGGGGATGTATACCCAACTGAGTCATTCCGAAGGACTAGTTTAGTAATATTTGCTATGTAATATAGAGAATATCTAGAGAAGATTTATATAGAATGTTATTTACCTGAATTAGCAAAAGAGGGCAACCAATAATCCCATCAGAATCAGGAACATTGTGAAGTAGTAAATCCAAATATGGACATGGTGGTTTAATAGAGTCACCTAATTTGTCAAGCTCCACATTAGCATCAGCTTCAATAAACAAGACTCCTTCACCATTGCAATTTACCATAAGCTTTTTATTAGGCCCTTCAATGAGTCTACCAGCTAATGGATAATAAAACACAAGTGTTTTAGATAATCCATCTTTGATAATTTTTGCTGGATCTTTACCATCCATTAAAGAATTATATTTATAAAACATTAATAGAGAAACATGGAAACGAGTACTCCCTTGATCATCTATTTCAGAAAGATGTTTTATCTCATGGGGTGTTTTAATTGATGGAACAACTAATTTTGGCTTGTGATGTGTTATTGAAATTGGCATAGTCTTGTGCGCCATACGTGTAATGTGTTATTCGATTTAATAGAATTTAGAGTGATGAGTTGTTATTTTGAAATATGAATTATTTGTAAGCATTTGGAATGAGATTTATAGTGTCAATTACATCAAGTGAGAGATGTGTAATTGATCATTATTCTATCACAAACACAAAAAAATGTGTGGTGTGGAAACGTTGGACTATCCAGCCGGCCATTCGTTTAAAAAAAAAAAAAATGTTTAACACAAGAACTATTAAAATTGTTTTTATCTCAATTTCAACTCGAATTTATAAATAATTTTAACTTTTAATTACTTCGCATTATGATTTAGGGCACCACTGGCCGTTTAGCTAGGGACAGTGGCTGGCCGTTTAAGGTCACCTGAAATTTTGGCCTCACTTGTACGGATCCCTAGATGGTCCGTTTACAAGTGTACGGGCCCATATAGGGAGGGCAGTCCAGCCGTGAAAGGCTGCCAGATTTGGGGTCCTCTAGACGGTTCCCTATACGGCCAGTAAGGCCTTGTACGGACCATCCAACCTTCCATAAAGGTGACCCCGTCAGTTTTTAAGTTAAGGTCAATTCTTTAAATGTGGAAATGCGTTTGGATATGAATTAAGGTCACTAAAAATCTCTAGCACAAAGTTGAGTTGAAAGCTTTCTTACTGATTGAGTTTCAATATGAGATTTTACTTATCAATCATCAAAACTACTTTATATGTTCTATTTTCCAACAATGTATGTTACGTGGAAATTTAGAATATGAGAATTATAAAAAAAGGAAAGAGTCATTTTCTTTTAGATAAACTAAAAAGGAAAGTAAAATAAGCAAATTGATACGTAAGATAAAATTATGTTAATCTCATATTATATATTGATCCTTTAGTTGTCTACTACGGCAAGGTTGCGTGTTGTTTCTTATAATGATCTTTGCTTAATTAATGTAGAATTCACATTATTTCTTTTATCTAAACTTTCTTTATTATGTGCTTATTGTAGAAGAATTATTATTTTTGTTGCATCATTTTAGAATTTATTGTGAAAAATTAATCAATTAGCTGTCAGTTTGTATGGAATTAAGTAATGCCAAATGTTTGGTTTAACATTTGTTTTTTAGATTAATTAGATAAATTATTTAGAATAATGTTACAAGCAACACAATTAATATTGATAATTTTTTGGTTAGATCATTGTGAATAATTCATGAAACTTCTCCTCTAATTTACTCTTCTGTATCTAATGGTATAGTACAACAGCAACAACATACCCAGTGAAATCCCACTAGGTGGGGTCTGGGGAGGGTAGAGTGTACGCAGACCTTACCACTACCTCGTGGAGGTAGAGAGGCTGTTTCCGAAAGACCCTCAGCTCAAGTACATCAAATCCAAGTAAAAGGAGAGGAAAACAGTGTATAAAACATAACATCCAGTAAAGAAGATATTATATAATCAACAAAGGAGACAATAACAACGATAAAATAATGTGAGAAGTGAAATGCAGTAAACAACATAAGGCTATAGGTATCACAGACAAGAACTGCAATTGCAAGGCTAGGACTACTACAAACGCTAACAACCCATACCCTCGCAAGGAAAGACAACACGCTACCCCTACTAACCTTCAACCTTAATACGCGACCTCCACTCCTTCCTATCTAGAGTCATGTCCTCGGTAATGAAAAGTTGAGCCAAGTCCTGTCTAATCACCTCTCCCCAATACTTCTTAGGCCTACCTCTACCCCTCCGCGTACCCTCTACAACCAGCCCCTCACACCTCCTCACTGGGGCGTCTGCGCACCGTCTCTTCACATGTCCAAACCATCTCAGTCTCGCTTCCCTCAGCTTGTCCACCAATGAGGCCATTCCCACCTTCTCCCGGATAACCTCATTCCTAATCTTATCGATCCTAGTGTGCCCACACATCCATCTCAACATCCTCATCTCCGCAACATGCATTTTTTGAACATGTGAGTTCTTGACTGGCCAACACTTCGCTCCATACAACAAAGCCGGTCTAACTACCACTCTGTAGAACTTACCTTTAAGTCTAGGTGGAATTTTCTTATCACACAAGACTCTAGAGGCAAGCCTCCATTTCATCCAAGCAGCCCCAATGCGATGTGTGACATCATTATCGATGTCACCACTTCCTTGGATTACAGACCCAAGATACTTAAAACTTTCTTTCTTAGGAATGATCCGTGTGGCAAGTCTCACTTCCACATCTGCCTCATCTAACGCATCACTGAATTTGCACCCCAAATATTCTGTTTTGGTCCTACTCAACCTGAACCCTTT
This sequence comes from Solanum raphanifolium, assembly GCA_036250405.1. NCBI lineage: Eukaryota > Viridiplantae > Streptophyta > Magnoliopsida > Solanales > Solanaceae > Solanum > Solanum raphanifolium. The sequence goes on from JAJOOE010010905.1 coordinate 11,602, forward strand.
AGACTCCAGCGTTTGTCTCCACACCTCCAACCTCGCATTAACTCTGTCCCGCGTCTCATCAATCAGTACTATGTCATCCGCAAATAACATACACCATGGGACCTCCTCCTGAATAGACCGCGTCAACTCATCCATCACCAAAGCAAATAGAAAAGGGCTAAGGACTGACCCTTGGTGTAGCCCCATCTCAACTGGGAAATGTTCCGAGTCTCCTCCAACCGTTCTAACCCGAGTCTTGGCTCCACCGTACATGTCCTTTATCGCCCTAATATAAATCATCGGGACACCTTTAGCCTCCAAGCACCTCCAGAGGACATTCCTCGGTACTTTGTCATAGGCCTTTTCAAGGAAAAATAGAACTTTGGTTGAATTGACTAATGTCAATTGATACGTGTGCCTCGTAAAAAGTCTTGTTATGTGTTGAATCGTGTGCCAAATAAAAAGTCTAAGTTACTATCTTTTGAGTTATGGAAAGATTACAACCCAAGTTTGAAGTATCTAAAAGTTTGTAATTGTCTAACCTTTGTAAGGCTAATGAATCCCAAAATTGAAAAATTGGGTAAGAATATTACTACTTCTGATAATTTTTCTTTGTGAAAGAAATTTTCATGTAGTCATTACTATAGAGAGTTTCGTAGCGGAAGGGGTAGCTGGGGAAGTCATAGAAATAGTAGTGTGGTAGGTGGTAGTGTGGTAGGTGAGTATCTTATTTTAAAGATTTTATTATAATATTTTTTTGCTAAGTGTCTTAATCTTGATATCCCTTTAATATTATTTTTTGGTAGTGCTAAATTCATGGTAATATGTAATAATATTTATTGTAGTATTTTTCCGATAGTTGTTTTAATCTGAATATTTCTTTAATATTATTTATGATATACTCTAGATATAACATATCTTGGGTTCTTTGATACATATATAAATTTTCCGCCATTAATTGTTCTAATAATTTTATATCTTCCATATCTTCTATCCAATATTGTAAATATTCGTAATTCATTTTAATCTGAATTTATTTCTAAATCGTACCATTCTATTCTTTCATTATCTAGATATAGATCTTGTAAATCTATTTCATACCATTCTTGATTTAATATATTTTCTGATTCGTAATCATTAAATATTTTTCCCATATTATTCTTCTGAATTCAATTATTTCTATATCGTTAAGTATATATAAGATTAAAGTTTCATAATTTTTTATCATTTCGTCATGCATATATGTAGTCATGTTCGTTGTCTATGCAGTTTTTATTTTCAACTATTCCTTCCTATCATATTCATAATTGATTAA
>JAJOOE010010909.1:0-14503 GCA_036250405.1 Solanum raphanifolium
CGAGTTGTTTTTCTCACTTCCTCTCTGTTATGTATCTCATCTTTGTTTGTATGAAAACACAAATTGCGTGATCCTTTCTTTACTTTGATTTCTACTCCTTATATTTAAGGTTTAAAATGCTATAATCTTCGCAGGAGTTAAAAATTAAACGAGGAAGTGAGAATGCTATAAATGTGTACGATAGATATATTTTGTTTAATGATTTGATGTAAACATTTTAGTGCAAGTTTTTACTATTCAGAAGTGGATTCACTTGGGAAAAGATATTGTAGAATCTCAGATGAACAACATTGGGTTGATTCTCAGAATATTAAAGTTTCGTAGGAATAAGTTATGCCTCGAAGCACAACTTTTTGAGTTCTGAAACTAAACTTGAAATTAAACTTACACCTGTAGAAATTAAGCTAAGGCATAACATTCTGACATTGAATTTATGCTTCTGTACTCTGTGGAAGCTGCCATGCTTGTAACTTGTAAGGCATAATTTGTGCCTTGCGAATTTCTTTACCTTGCTTGTACATTTACCCCTTTCAATTTTAGATGTACACAACTAGACAATTAGACACACACATTCTTTTCAAGTTTGAACTGATTTTTTTTTGTTTTTTCTTGATATATGGTAGATATATCCCTAATAAAGAAAACAATTTACTTTAGTTAAGTAGTTAAATAAATTATTAGAAAACAGACAAGCAATTAAAAAATTAGTTTTTGAGTTGATCCATTGTTTATTTGAAACCGACAGAAACAACCAGTTTGTTGATTTGACCCATAATTTTAGTTGAATCCATCCCTTTGATACCATCATACTAAGAAAGATAGCTATAGGGTGCTATTTGGAGCAGTTTACAATTAAAGTTCGAACTCGAAAACTATATATATATATATATAAAGAACCAACGAAAAGAATAATAATAATTTCAACATGGGACCTGATTGCTGTTGAATGTAAGAAGTACAGCACATAGAGTGGCTATTGATTTCAACAATTTCCTGCTCCTAATTAAGTAGATATAATGTTGTCTTTGCCAAAGAAGGGGGTATAACACTAATTGAGCAAAGGCTATATGTGTGCTCTATCAAGGAAATTAATCATCTTTTTTTTTTAGGTAAACTAGTAAATATGAATTGGACTAACCATCATGGAGTGTGGCATAGGATGCATATGAATCATAATAAGATTCTTTACTCTAATATAAGAGGTTTTGAATTTGAACACCTTAAAATTTGTGAATATTAATTTATTAAGAAGAATTAGTTGGAGGTTTTTCTTAACATGAATTCAATTAATCAATCAGTAATATGATTAGTATTTAGCTAAGCTCATAACTCACTTACCCGTTTGATAAACATTCAAAGTGCTTATAAATCAGAACTAGTCAAAAGTTATAAGTTGATCATCCCCAACTTATAAACGTTTTTTCATTTGATCAAATACTTAATCATTTTATCCATTATATTTTTAAAAAAAAACTCTCAAAATACCTTTTTTCTCAAAACAAAACTTTTAACTTCCTTTCACTCTATATTTGTCATTCTGCCTTTTCTTTATACCAATCTTTTAAATTAAAACTTTTTATGAAAAAATAATTAAGGATATTTTAGTTATTCTAACAAAAGAGTAATTTATCAACATTATTTTATCAAACATGTTCTGGTTTATAAACAGTTTTAGCACTTCTATTCAGCATCTATTTACAATCAACTAATCTAAATGAATTTTTTTTAAAAAGAGAATTCATGGGGCCTGTGAGTTGAACCATCCTTATCTAAAACCTCAGTCACCAAGTGATCAGATGGTTTGTTGAGATAATTAGAGGAGAAAAGAAACAAGTAAACTAAATGAGGTTCAAGTGGCCCTTTGAGGCCCCTAGACATTTTCCCCACATTGCTTTTGTCAAGTCAAGAGGTTGAAAAATACATGTGATTAGAGATCTCAACTCTGAAACCAAAGCTTTAAAATATAAGACTATATGCCTTTATGTTTGCCCAAGCCAAGAAGAATCCAAGGAGTCACAACCTCCCCAACCCCACCCCACCCTAGCTTTGGTGGAGTAGGGGCAAACTACAATTTTTCTAATAGAAATTAGTAGCTTTAATTTAGATGTTTTAATTCTGTTGAATAATTCACTTAATATATGCAAAAAAATAAAATATTCAAAATTCAGTAAACTATATTTTCTATGATCAAGAACTCATAAACTAAAGATCCTAACTCTGACCTCTATAACGACGGAATAATCCACTTGTTCGAAATTTCCAAGAAGGTGCCCTGCCATCCCATGATCCTGTTTTTTTCTTATCATTAGTCATTGTATTACAACTTAGCATAAGATTTTCAAATTTCGGTGTTATGATCCTTTCCCCCCATCATTTTGAAACGTTTTAAAATATTAGACCTATTTAACAATAACATTATTATATCAATTTATACTCTACAAGATTAGATTTTAATGTTATGATTTATCAATGACACTATAGTTTCAATCATTCCTTTAAAATTTTCTATGTCTACGACTTATATATAACATTTAGATAAAGTTTCATACTTGTATTATGAATGAAAGATCTTCTTTCTTCTTCTTTTTCTTCCTGAAAATTGTTATGTTTCGAATCAGAATAATTTGTTAATCACATGTAGTCATGTTTAATCAAACACGGTGTGACTTTGTTTTAGATCTAACTTAATAAATCTGACAATTAATTAGATATTGAATCAAAATCTTTGGCATCCATTACGGGACAAAAACAATATATTACTTACAATATTGTTATAAAATACATTATGATATTATAATTTGTTTTTGCAATTTTTTAAAAATTTAATATGGATTATTCCAACAGCAAAGTAAGGAAGAGAATCGTTCACTGGATTGACTTTGGATATATGTGCAGAGAAAGGGGTGGTTGGTTAAATTTGGCACACCAATCAATATGACTCTATTTTATTTATTTTAAAAAAAAGGAACATTACAATAATAATCTTAGTAATACTCTACTTTGTGAATCCAAAGATTTCGTGTTTTACAAATTTCACTAGTCAAATATATACAGCGTTTACTATGTACATAATAAATATATCAGTCATGTGAGACACAAAATAAATTACTTGCTTTGTAGTGGATGAGATATTTAAATCAGTGGCATAGACACATTTAATTCATGATGGCTAATCAAATATATAAGTCAAAAATTATTTTTCATACATATTAGTTAGATCTTGAATATTTTAAACGAAATTTCTGACATCATCTCTGACTTCAATAATGTTATTAAAATAAACTGTTTGCTTTGTTGGTACATGACTACATGTTAGAGATATGCTTTGCCAGATAATGAAGAAGAGTCGTCAAAAAAACATAGGGACCTCCATATTTTGTCCTAACAGTTCAACTAGTAGAAGTGTAGAACAAACAAAAAGAGAGAAAATAAACCAAGGGAATGGGAATTTAATTATGAAGAAATAGAAAGAAGGTTCATATTTTAAGCCAAATATTTATTCGTTTATTTTTATTTATCCATTATATAAAAATAAATTTTCAGTTTTACTCGTCCACTTTAGTATAACGAGAGAAAAATAATACACCAATTAATATGAATCATGGTAAAACATGCACTTTATTTTTATTTTTTAAAAGGATATGCAAAGTTTATACATAAATAAAAATGAACGAACATAATATAAAAATTATTTTCCTAAATAATAATTATGGTGTTTAAGTTAATTTGCATGAATTTTGACTATTTAACCATGTACCTATTAGCTTACAATGTTATGTAGATACTGAATAATCTTAATGTGAAAACTTACATACCAAAATTAATTAGGTTTAATAGATTTGAACTCTAATTAATCTTCTACGTAGTGATGGTCTGCCATCTGCCAAGTTCTTAGAAGTCATAAGTCAAACAAGATATAAAGAGTGAATCTTACTTATTTCATTGATCTATGGACAGTAAATAATCAAAATAATATAAGATTGAATGGTAATATTATATAATCTCACCTAGTTCGACTTACGAATTTGAGGAGATTCGATAGTTTTAACTTTTAACTCATGTCATATATTTATACTAAAAAATTAATTAAAAATATATACATAAAAATAATTTATTTAAACTTCAGTAAGGTATTTCTTTTTTTAAAAATAATCATAATCTCAAATTTTAATTCAATTGGACTTCTTTTATTGGTGATAAGTACGTTAAACAAAAATTTAAAAAAATTCCATTAATAGGATATTACGTGGAATATTGAGGAGAGGACTTTGTTTTATTTTCCCTTTTTCGGCGGTTCATGATTTCAACGTTTTTCGGTTTTTCCCCCTGACACTAAACAAACAGGCCCTAACACGCTTTCTGTAACAAAAAAAAACCCACTGCCTCTTTTTTGAGAAGAAAATTCCAGAAGAAAAGTTTAGACGTCGCTTGCACGATCGCTGTTGCTGTTGCTGAGTAGATTACACAGGTGAGATTTTCTTTCCTCTTCGATCTATTTGTTATTTGTTTAATACTATTCTGTTACTTCGCTTCGAGATTAAGCTTCCGTTTTCGCTTTGTTCTTCAATTATAACCAATTTTTAATAAGAGACCTATTTGTGAATTTTATATTGGATTCGCGGATTGGGATTATTGTGATTATGTGTTTTCTGTAGCTCTGTTCAATAGTTTTCGTTTAGCTGGAGGTCGGTATTCACAAGAGGTAGCTTATTTTTAATATTTCATGTTTTTTTTAAAATTTTTTTTATTGAGTTTGATTATCTAGCATGCTAAATCGATCAATGGTTGATACTGTAAGTCTGCAACTGCGGGGATTTTTTATATTTTGGATTGATGGACAAAATTAGGAATACTCTGTTTCTGTAGTAAAGATCAATCAATCATTAGTAGAGGTGTTTTTTGTTTTCCTTTTTGTATGAATTTATATAATGAATCGAATTTTTCGGGATCTTAGCGATAATTTTAGCCCAGTGTTAGGGACCTTTGGTTGGAAGTGTGTGTTCTGTAATTAGGTAGTACAGTAATTCTTGCTGGACAGACAAGCTTGGTGGAATGTGTTTGTCTTCTCAATATTTTTGGTTAGATATGGATTACACCTAATATATTAGATGAAGACTTTTGAGCTTTTCTTTTTGTTTCTTTTTTCAAAACGAAAGAAAAAAATTATCGTCAAGATCTAGAAAACAAGTAGACTGATAAGTGCGGTTACCTTACTGCTTACTGGCTTCTTGGGGCCTTTCCTCCGTTCCAAATAGAGAGTATTAGGGAGGGGAGGATATAGGTTTCTCGTATTGTTTATGTTTGTGATGAACTATATTTTGGAACTTGGAAAGCCCTATATTCAGGTTTTATCTTTTTCATTCATTTCTCTCCTTCCTAGATTAATAAAGCAAGAAATTGTAACTTATATTTCAGTAGGCATTGACTGATGGCTCATGAATTTACCTTTTCTAACAATCATGTAGCAGTTGCTAACTCAAATTTATCACAGTTTTTGGTTGTGTACATTTTTGGGGACACTAGAATGTATCCTAGAAGCCTAGGATCTCAAAGGAGCATTAAGTAATGTATACTGTATAGTCATTGTATTTATTGACCTCCTATTCTGAATTATCCAAGTAATAGTGTGAGTGGACATGATTTTGGAATCCAATGCTTTGCATGTTAGAAACAACTTTTTCTTCTCTTAATTGGGGGTTTAACTTTTGTGTAGTCCATGCTTCATTTTACTGCTGACCTAATAGATATTTTTCTTCATGTTAACATATATATGTTTATGGTGCCAGGGTTTTGGAATTTGAATCTTGATGGCTGAGGATAACACAGATGAACTTGCGAGTCCAGCAACGAGTGTGAAGAATGACTCTATGGCTGAGGATAACACCGATGAATTAATGAGTCCAGTAGCTAGTGTGAAGAATGACTCTATGGCCGAGGATAACACTGATGAACTAGTGAATCCAGTAACTAGTGTGGAAAATGACTCTGCTGGAAGTGAACCAGATAGAATCAGCACAAGAAAACCAGGATCTTTGAGTAATGCACACAAGGTTCTTCCCTGCTATCGCAACTCCTCTACATCTAATAATGGAGGTAATACAAGAAGGCAATCCACTGGGAAGTTGCATTCTCCTGACAGTGGACAAGATGTTCTTCCTCATTATCTGAGAGCTTCCACTGGTTCTTGCCATGACTTCTGTAAATATGGCAAGAAGCATTCCTCTGAACCAAAGCCATGGCATTCTCTATCAAAAAGAAAGAACAAACTTCCTGCTGATGAGCAGAGTCCTGCACAGACCTTGGTGGGAGAGGCAAAAAAGGGGACTTCGGTCAAGCAGAAGCCTTCCACTCCTCCAGGGAGTGTGCTGGGAGAGAAAAAGAAGGTGACTGGAGTTGAGCAAAAGCCTTCCACTTCTCCAGGGAGTATGCTGGGAGAGGCAAAGAAAAGGATTGTGGTCAAGCAAAACACTTCCACTACTTCAGGGAGTAGCCAGGGAGAGGCAAAGAAGGGGATTTTGGTCAAGAAAAAGCCTCCCACTCCTCCAAGGAGTATGCTGGAAGAGGAAAAGAAGGTGAATGTGATAAATCAAAAGCCTTCAGCACCTCAGGAGAGTATACTTGAAGATGAAAAGAAGGTGGCTGTGGTTGAGCAAAAGCCTTCTTCTCCTCCAGGTAGCATACAGGGAGGGGTGGATGAGGTGACTATGGTTGATCAAAATTCTTCAGCTTCTCTGGAGAGTATGCTAGGAGAGGGAGAAAAGGTGACTGCAGTTGAGCAAAAGCTTTCTACTCCTCCAGGGAGTGCGCTGGGAGAGGGAAAGAAAGTGACTGTGGTCAATCAAAAACCATCCGCTCCTCCAGGGAGTATGCTAGGACAGGGAAAGAAGTTGAATGTGGTCGATCAAAGACCTTCTTCCAAGGTTCACTCTCTTGAACCCTCAGAAATGATAAAGAAAAAGGCACCGCTGCCACCAAAGAGTGTTCACTCTCTGAAATTGGATTCCTCAAGTTACAAGATGCCAGAGACGGAGAAGAAAATGAAATCTGTTTTGGCAAAGCATTCTCCTCTTGAGCAGACAAAGCTCAAAATGGTAAAATCTTCATCTAAGATCTTAGGAAATGTAGATGCAGGAGTCAGAAAAGTCGGTGCTGTTAATTCTAGAAAACAAAAAATTGTGTCTAAAGTATCTGCAGAGAAGTCTTTGAAGATCCCAACTCTTTCATGTTCTCCAAAATCTTCCTCCGTTAAACCTTTGATCTTGAGGGCAAGAAACAGTATAAGCCTTAAACTGCTGTCTCCTCTGAAGGACCAGAACAAGATGCGGAGAGATGGAACCAACAAACCAAAGTCTTCCTCCCAGTCACAATCACATTCGTTGTCTAATGAAGAGGATAAAAAAGTTGTTAAGTCTGCAGGCAGTGCATCAGGTAAATACACGTCTAGCAGCAAAAGGTTGTTACACATAGCAGAAGCAGAAACTGATGGGAAAAATCAGAAAAAGACATTGAGGAAAGGCAAGACAGCTGTTTCTAATGATTATAATCCTTCAGTGGTGAAACTGAAATTCAGGAGGGGTAAGGTAATTGATCTCCAGCCAGAAACCAGCAGCCCTAGGAGGCTGACATTTAGATTGGGACGACATATGGGTGAAAGCCAGGACAGTAATATAAGAAAGAGAAATTTTAGAAAGAAAGGAGTTGATGATGACAGAAGTAATACTGTCCTCAACTCTGGAAAAATTGTTTTGAGGCATCAGGATGTGCAGGAAAAGAAAGATGTGCAGGGTTTGTTGAATAATGTGATTGAAGAGACGGCGAGTAAGCTTGTTGAAACCAGGAAAAGCAAGGTTAAAGCTTTGGTGGGAGCTTTTGAGACAGTGATTTCCCTCCAAGATAAACCTTCTACAGTCACAGTTTCTTGATTAACAACCATAATATTTTAACACATAGGAGCAATTGCAAATATAGTGGATGATATAGCTTTTCTGACCTGGTTTAAGTATGTTTGTCGTGTTTCTCATTCTGACTCACCGTCTTAACGATTTCTTGATGGCTTGCTGGTTCTGTTCTCTTGATTGAATAAATTCAATTTCATCTGGATGCATCTACTTTGAATTGTGAGATAAAGTCACGCAAGATTGTGAACTTTTTATCACTTATGGAGGCTGTGATTGTGATGTTAGATCTTAGATCAGTGGGTGTTCGGGTATATTAAAATTTCTATGTTGGGCTGGTTGCTCAGTGAACATATATTGCTGTTGGAATCATTTAGGTGGGATTTGTTCATACTTTCTGTCGAATAAGTGCATTGAAGAAGACGGAGCATGTGAAAATACTATGCAAAAAGTGTCGTCTGTGGTACTGGTTTGACATTGTGCTTGTATACTGTTTGGCGTGTTTGCTATAAGCTGTTGTGGAAAGGAATCTGTCTCTTGACTGCAAAATTGACTGTTGTTTTTTATCCTCTCATATACAATAAGATATAAGTAACAATCAAATGCAAATATTGTATTTCAAATAACCATACAATACCACCCAAACAAGTTACAATATCTATGTGCATCTTTTGTTTTGGTAACTTAAACAACGGGTATATTAGGTCCCTCCTTTGTTGAAAGCTTGTACATTTCAGCTTAAAGAAGCCACTTCAGTTTGATAAACTTAGATATATGTACTATCTCCACCTATCAATCATAACATCTAGCTAAAGTTGAGTCACTCCTTGTACTTTTAGTGTAAAGTTATTTTTTGAGTTTTCCAATTTGTCATTGATGCAAGGATGAAGGTGTGATTCCAACTTCCAAGAATCACTTTTCTGCTGGACTAACGAACATGAATTCAAGTTAAATTAGTCCAATTCATTCATCTTTCTCTATCTTTTTTTTTTTCCTAAAAAGAAAAATTAATCTTTTCCATGTTTCCGTTGTTGATTGGCCATTGGAGGAAAGAGTTACTAATTTTCTCGCCCAATTGGAGATAGATTCAAGGGAAAATTAGCTAACTAGTCAAAAATTTTAACATAATTATTAAAAACATCTAAACTTTAACATAATTATTTAAAATGTCAATATGTCAATATTTTAGCAAATAAAGTGTATCCATCATATTCTCTCTCATATTTTTTCAATTTAATTTTTATCTCTCTCATATATACCAAATTATATGTTTATAATTATCCTCCTAAAATAAATCCTATTTTCACTCCCCTTCAACCACAATTTTCACTCTCCTTCAATCCCACTCTCTCTATTCATTAATTTTATTCCTCTCTCTTCGTCCAGATTCTTTCTTCTTCTTTTTTTCAAAATGAAAAAGAATTATATAAAAGATATGTATCAAATGATCATTTGATCGGATAACTTCTTATTGGATTTATATTTATTAAGTTCATATCAATATATATGCATCAAATTATAATTTGATCGAATAAATTCTTTTTGGATTTGTATTTATTAAGTTCATATCAGTATTTTTTAGTTTTGATTTGTATATTTTGAGTCTTTTATGTATTTTTGTGTTCCAATATAAAATCGTTTATTTAGTAAATTTTCTTTTGGGTCTGTATTTTTATTAACCTCACTACTATTTAATTTGTGTTGATATTAGTATTGTCAGTTGTATTTTTTGTATGTCAATTATATTTTCAGAACATTGCATTTGTTTGAATGAAATTATAAGCGAATTAAATGATATATATCTTTACTTAAATTTGTATGCATACTAATATTGTATTTATTTTAACATATTGTATTGTATTCATGTGCATTCAAATCATTCATTTTGTATGTTATGTTCAAGTTCAATTATCAACTATGATTGTATTCAAAATAAATGTATTTTGTATGTTGTATATCAATTATTTGTACTCATATAGTTTCATTTTAACTTTTGACTAAACAAAAAAATTGTATTCAAAACTGGATTTTACATTTCAAAAATTGTATTCTAAAGTCGTTTCTTAATTGTTCATCAAATTAATTATTCACTTTTATTTAACTTTTGATGTAAACAAAAGTTGTATTCTAAACTAATTTGTATTTCAAAATTTTCTTCCCAAGCAGAAAAATAGAATTTAATTGAATTCACTTCAACAGAAATTGAGTAGTATCAATGGAAATTTAATAATTGATATTGGAGAATTTGATGAAGAAGAGGGATGGGTGCTATGCATTTATTTTTAAATTTGTAACTTATGAGAATTTTAATTGATATGTTCTTTTTTTAAAAATAATCTCTCCTCTAAGTTTTTCATTTCTGTTATTAAAAATAAGTGTATTCTTTTAATTAAATCAAATAAAAAAAAACATAAATCAAATACATAACAAACTAAAATTTTGACATTTTTAATAAATATTGAAAATGTGGCTAAGGGGTCCTATTAAATGCTAAAATATTGACATTTTGAAAATTTTCCCTAGATTCAATATGGTCCTACAATAATATTGGAACAATACATAAATATAGTTTCTAATATTCAAATATAGAAAAATATATATCTCTAATGTAAACGCATATAACAAGTCATTTATTGTTTAAATTGTTCACAACTTTTTTTTCTTTTTCAATTTTTTAATTTACAAAATAATATTCAAATTATGGTTATTTGTGAAAATACTTGGGAGGATCGGGTTATCGTATCAATGGAATTGGGCCGTACATGTGATGTTGACAAGCCCAAGTCGATGGATTAGGTGGGAGTGGGTTAATAAGCCGGGTCCCAAAATATCATTTGATTGGTTTCAACTGGACAATTTGGAAATGACGCCTAACTCGGCGTCAGCTCAAACGGCTCAGTCAATTTCTTTGTCCTAAGTCCATTGAACCCATCACCACCACTGATCACTTTCTCTCCACCGATAACTTGCTCTTTCTCCGGCCAACTTCTCCGATCTCCACTCCGGCGACTACAACTTGTACGTTCTCTTTTTCTATCTCACTTTCCTTCCCTCTCAGTTACTCACTCATACACAAACCCTAATTCCGTTTTTAAATCTTAGGGTAGGATAAGAAATGTGACTTGTATTGCTATGGCGTTGTCCGATTCAGCTGCACGAAGAAACCTCAGCTCCAATTTTGATAATTTTATGTGTTTTTAACTAGATGATTTTTTTTATTTTTTTTTGCATCTTAGGTGATAGTGCAATTTTTTGGGTATAAAAGACCAACATTTTCATGAAACAAGGAAAAATAGTTGTGTTACCTCCTAATTTCAATTTTTTAATAATTAGTTAGTTGGAATAGAAGTCATAAATGCAATATCTTTTACTAAATTGTTCCAATAATTCTAAAGATTATACTTTTTTGAACAGTATTGCTCTTTATTCGTTCTCTACAAAGTTGTGATGTGATATGTATGATCTTGATTTGGTTTTTTAACTTGACACTGAGTGTAGCACGAGTCAGGTGTGTTTGTTTGGTTTGTGATCCTTGACGAACTTATTTTCAACTGTTTGGTCATATTGAACTGTGGATTATGTTTTCTCCGAGGGATCTATTCCACCAAAAGGGGATAAGAACTTTCTTCTGTTTATAAATGTCCAAACTCTTTAAGTGTGCATGAAGTGTAAAAATAACCTACAACTGAGCTCTTCTTACTAGTCACAATTCCTTTTTGTTCTTAGAGTTGTCGACCCCTATTCTTTACTGGAGAACTGCTTTCCAGCTGAAGCATATAGTTCGCCTCTACATGTAATGCTGTTTAATTCTTCAAAACATTTATGACCCTCCTTCTCAGAAGTACATTATGACCCTATGCTTATTTGGAACTAGAACTGGTAGCCATAAGTACGTTCCATCTGCTTCTGGGACCTGTAAGTTCATCCTTAAATGGTTACCAACCAAACACTTCTGAGTTCTGAGCTTGTGCCACATTTAGATTTCCATCATCTAGGGCCCAACCAAACACTAAGTTCTGGAGCAGTATATATGTTATATTCACCTCATGGATTTTTCCCTTGTGCGAAAAGTTACTGATTTTACATCTTGGGAAACTTTTGTTTTCTGGTACTTCTGCATTTTGTTCATTAATTTTGTAACCTATAATAGCAACATGGCCTGGGGAAGTGCATTCTTATCTTTATGTTCTGCAAAAGCATTGATGGGTAAATTATTTTGTTGATAAGTATTACTCCCCCCGTCCCATTTTATATGAGGTACTTTGACTCGGCACGGAGTTTAAGAAAGAAAGGAAGACTTTTAAAACTTGTGGTCCAAAATGAATGATAGAAATTTGTATGGTTGTAAATCATTTCATTAAGGGTAAAATAGATATTTTATAGTTAAATTGTTACTTAATATATAAATGTGTTATTCTTTTTGGGACTGACTAAAAAGGAAAGTAAGTCACATAAATTGGGATAGAGGGAGTAATAGGTTGATGATTTAATTAACAAATAATGATCTGGTCTTTAATTAGTTGATAGTGATGTAGTAAAAGTAAACTTATCAAGTGACTAAGTAGAGAAATTATATGCTATCAATGGGCTTTTGAAAAATCCCTTTATTCCTGTATTCAACATACTAGCATGATTGATTAATGTATAGGATTGTTGACTAGAGTCATATTTTCATTGTTTATGCCACCAAACAGCCATTATTCTGATCATTTCCTACATTCCTTACAACCAATTGAAGTATCTTGGTATTTGATGTCATCTTTGTGAACTTTTTAGAAATATATGACCTAACTTTTGTTGTCATTTCAATCATGATGATTGCAGTTGTAAACAATGATCATTACTAAACAATATCGGTGCATACATTCAGCTAGTTGTTTGTGTACAAAAGGGCATCTTAGCGAAGAAGTTATATTTCTGGTTTTTCAGCGACTGAATTGGAATCCTAAGTCGGTGGCAACTCTATCCTGTGTTTGCAAATGGTTTGATGATCTCGCAAAGAGAGTGCTCTGGAAGGAGTTTTGTAAGACGAGAGCTCCAAAAATGATGCTTGATTTACAGTCTAGTGGGAGTCACAGTGTTGATGGGAACTGGAGGGCTCTTGGAAAGCTTCTTATTTACTGTTCTGGATGTACTAAAGGTGGCTTATTCAACAGCATCCATGTTCCAGGACACTTTGTTTACAGGACTAGGTTCTCTAGGACCTCTGGAAAGAGCTTTCTGTTACCACAATGCAGGACGGATGTTTTGTATGTTTCTGATCCTTGTGAGCATCTTGACCAAGGAGAAGAGGGGGATATTGGATTTTTTAGGGGAATATTTAAATCCTTTGCTACCTCAAAAGTTCGTAAAATGTTAATTAGGAGGGAGGCTCAGCTCCATCCAACAGAAGTGTGCCCTTACTGTAAGGCAAAACTGTGGAGCATGCTGCAAGCAAAAATGGTACCAGCAAGTGCCAGCTGTAGATTGGGTGCTTATGAAGATGCAATTGAGTATTATGTGTGCCTTAATGGGCATGTGCTTGGGATATGTACCCTCTTGCCCTTGTCTGATTCTGAGGAAGCTTCAGATCACAGTGATGCATGAATGCAGGTATCATTGTCAAATCACACATTTGTTGCTTGACGTAAAGTATATTGGCTATTTATATTTCAGCACTGGCATGCTGCCATTTTATCATGTCACATAGTTTGCTATATGCAATCTTTTATCTATTGAATCACGTATCCCATTTTCTGGTTTATTTGTGTATCAGAGGGGAAAAAGATGATAAAAGACCTTGGATTGTTCTATGACAGACATGCAAGACATAGTTGCCATTAAGTGGAAGATCTCTTTTGATGGACCATGGACATGTAACTGTATTTATGCAAGCTTGCCACTTCCCAAACTTATCTGACCCGATAGCAGTTCACTGGAAACCTGTGACTTATCGTTGTATCTCAGTTGTAACAAAGACGAGAATTTGTTTGTATATTTTATGGCCTCAAATGTGCATCTAATTTAAGTGACATGTTAGAATCTGCAACATTTCGAAAGTTGTTTGTTGTGAAGCAGTTAAGTTACCCCATGTAAAGTTTGAAAAAAAAAATATTGAATGCAATTCTGATGCAGAGATGTGAGTCATTTGCCATTTTCTTTCAGGTTATTAATGTACCGGGAGCCGGGAGGGGGATGGGGGTAATAACGAGTTTGTTTTTTTCATTTAGTAGGCGTTTGGCCATGCGATATCATATCACGATATGGTATCGTGAGATGAAATCAGCGTTTGGACATGCGATTTTACTTTGATTTCATCTCATGATTCCATATCATGAGAGGTGATATCATATTCTCCAAAAACCATGATATGAAATCACCATGTGATTTCATATCATGATTTGAGATATTTTAATACAACAATTGATCCATGAGTTTATATTTTGTTAAAACAACCCCACATTTATATCTACTAATCATTTATTTCATATGTAAATAAAATTTATAATCACATCATTACTTTTTAAAATTTATTATTCTCACCGACATAAAATTTATTATTCTCACCAACATATAGTCACTTTAACTCACACCTCACAATTGTGGAGTAATAAAATCTTGAAGAGCCC
>JAJOOE010010912.1:0-27174 GCA_036250405.1 Solanum raphanifolium
TTGAGTCTTATGGGATTTTATTTAAAGAGTTTTTAATTCCGCACTATTTTACATATCTAATGTGATGAATGCTAAGGGCTTGTATGAGACCTCCGAGAGGTCGAATACGCATGTTACGACTTGGGGGTGCTCTCAGGTCGTGACATGAGTAAACTTTGTCAATGGGGAAGAAATAGATGAGAACCCCTTGACAAACCTTCTATAATAACCATCCAATCCTAAGAAACTCTTTATGTCAGTTGGAGATATGGGTCTGGGCCAGTTATGCACTGCCTCAATCTTTTGAGTGTCAACTCGAATCCCTTCACCAGAAACAATGTGCCCTAAGAACGCCACGGACTCAAGCCAAAACTCACACTTGGAAAATTTGGCATACAACTCTCTATCTCTGAGAGTTTGGAGAACTATTCTGGGATGACTAGCATGGTCCTCCTCATTCCTCAAATAAATCAGAATGACATCAATAAACATGATAACAAACATGTACAAATATAGATTAAACACTTTGTTCATAAGGTCCATGAACATTGTAGGAGCATTAGTTAAGCTAAAAGATATAACCAGAAACTCATAGTGACCATAGCGGGTCCTGAATATTGTCTTCAGAATGTCACTTTCCCTTACTCTCAACTGATGATAGTCTCATCTGAGGTCTATCTTAGAAAATCAAGTGGCACCTTGAAGTTGATCAAATAGATCATCAATTCTCATAAGGGGATACTTATCCTTTATAATAACCTTGTTCAATTGGTGGTAATCAATACACATCCTAAAAGAACCAACTTTCTTCCTCACAAATAAGACCGGAGCACCCAAGGTGAGACATTGGGTCGAATAATACCTTTAAAGATAAGGTCTTTCAACTATTCTTTTAACTCAGATGGAGCCATTATATATGGAGAAATAGAAATAGGTCGAGTATCAGGAAGAATATCTATACCGAAGTCGATTTCTCTCCCAAGAGGGACTCCATGGAGATCATCTAGAAAGTCCTCTGGAAACTCACTCACAACTGGAACTGACTGCATAGGCGGTGTCTCAATACTAGAGTCATTAACTCGAACTAAATGATAGATGCACCCTTTAGAGACTAACTTTCTAGCCTAAAGGTATGAAATAAAAAGACCATTAGGCACTGCTGAACTACTCCTTCACTCTATAGCGAGCTCATGAGGAAACTGGAACTTCACTACTCGAGTTCTACAATCAACAGAGGCATAAAAAGCATGAAGCCAGTTCATCCCTAGACTAACATCAAAGTCCACCATGTCTAGCTCGACTAAGTCAGGCATACTGTCCTTGTGATTGACAGAGATAGTACAATCACGATAAGCTCTCTCAGCTAAAATAAGCTCACTAAAAAGTGTGGAAATAGTGAAGGGCTCAAGAAGTCGCTCGGGAAGGATATCAAATCTTATAGCAATATATGGAGTCATAAAAGATAGACTCAAACCTGGATCAAGCAATGCATATATATCAAAAGTAAAGACTTTGATCATACTAGTGAAAACATCGGGTGAATCTTGCTCTTGGTGATTGGTGATAGAATACAGACAGTTTGCTCCTCCACCTGTCCCTGAAGTAGCTCCTCTAGGTGCAGCTCTGTCTGCTGGAGCCGTTGAAGAAGATTGGGCTCTATTTCCCCATTACCATTGCCTCTCTTGTTCTTAGGGCACTCTCTCATGAAGTAACATGTCTGACCACACTTAAAGTGTCATTGGATCCATCACAACACGCTCTTGGGTGGTTCCTACCATACCTAGCACATGCAAGAGTCCAATTGGCCCTTTGTGCCACACTACCCTAAGACTAAGCAGGTCTAGCTCTGAAGTTCTGCGAATTCTGATTCCTAAACTCACCTATGTTCTTTTGTGTAGGTGCACTAGCAGATGATGGAGAAGGTCCAGTTGGATTTTGTTGAAAAGATGACTGGTTTGCATTACTGGCCTTCTACTGTCCGGACTCATTACCTGTTGTCTTAGCCTTCTTGCTGTGGAACTCCTCTCTATCTCTCAACTTCTCTTCCTTAACCTATTACACATGGATCATAAGTCTTGTTATGTCCATGTCCCCTATCAACATAGCTGCCTTACCCTCCTTACTCGACAAGCGAGATAACTCAGACACAAACAAGCTCATCCGCAACGATCTCCGGAGCATAACGGGACAATTGAGTTAACTTGAGGTTATACTCATTCACACTCATGAATTCTTGCTTAAGAGTGAGAAATTCTCTTACCTTTGCCTCTATCAACTCACGGGGGAAGAAACTCCCTATGAAGGCACTTGCAAACACATCCTAGCTCACAATTGGTGCCCCTTCATCTCTACTCTTCTTCTATTGGTCATACCAGATCCTAGAAACACCTTTAAGTTGGTATGAATCTAACTCCGCATGCTCAGCATCTACAACATGCATCACCTCAAATACTTTCTACAATTCCTCCACAAAGTTCTCCAGAACTTCAGTGATACTTGACCCTGTGAAGTCTAGAGGATTCATCATCAAGAACTCATAGATCCTAGATGTATCAGCCATATCCTAACGAATCCCTCTTTGTTGACCAGTTTGGTTGGTCACCACTTGACGCAACATCCGGATAGCATCCCGGAACTCATCCTTTGTGACCTCTCCTTGGGGTTGTACTTCTGGTGCATTGGGTACCCCTTGATCTTGAGGATCAACATTTCTCCTAGCAAGATGACCTCGAATAGCTCTTTGTGGAGGCATGATCTGAAAGATACGCGCAAGCACGAATTAGAAAGAAGCTTTTATAGAGTTGAACTCTATCACACGAAAAGAGTATGAAAGAAGTGAGATATTTCCTAAATGTTGTAGCCTCCTAATTATAAATGTAGCGCGCTTCACACCGATAACTAGTACTCTACATACATGGCTCCATAGACACCCTAGGACTCTTGAACTCTGTGCTCTCATACCAAGTTTGTCACACCCCGAACCTACACCCTAGACATGGATGGCACTTGAGAACCATTGTTGGTCCCCAATCGAACCCTTGGCGTAGCTCAATATTCAGCGGAAGACTTACTAACAAAATATGTACTCAATACATGACTTCAACTCATAAGAATATCATAAATAAAATAGTTTAACTCAATAAACTCAAATGAACATAAGTGTTCAACTCGTAGTCTTTAAAACATCAGCAAGGAAAATGAGAAAAAGACTCTTCAACTCCCACTATCTATAAAGCCTCTAAAAATACTGTGATGGAAGTCGGGACAAGACCAACGATATTCTAACAAAACTAGAAGTAAAAGTGGAATTCTCCGAAAGCAAGGAGGCTCACCAAAGCTAACTGGGACTGCAAGTGGTATCAACGGAGCGCCCGTTGATGACCCTAAATACATGTATTTGCATCATGAAAAGATGCAGCCAAATGGAGTCAGTACATTGAATGTACGAGCATGTAAGAAGAACTCTAAAGCATAGACTTAAGCTTGAACTGATAGAAAGGAAGAACATACTCACCTCATCCCAACTAAACTCAACACAACTCAAGAATGCTCAACTCAACTCAATATAAAAGCAACAATAAAGATGCAGTATAAAGAAAGCTTTTAAAACAATAGATAATAAATCAATGTATATAAAAATACAATAATAAACTCTTTACCCTTATTTGGGAGATTCTCTAACTGACAACCATCACCATGAGCTATGTGATGATACAACATCTTGCCCACACTACCAGAACTGTCCTATACCTTGCCGGAGTATAGGACATCCTCAACTAAGTGGATCAACTAAGCTATGCTTAAAATCAATAAGGAATCATCTAAAAGTATGACCCTTTACCCATATTTGGCATAAATGGTTTATGAGAATTTTGAGTTGTTTGAACTCATCCAATATAGATGCTCAATACTACTCCCAATAATTATATATATATATATATACCTCATGCTCATATGTTTTAAAGAAAACATAACTCCTCCTCAATTTGAAATAATTACTTAAAAGATTTATCTTAAAAGAGATGATGCTCAAAACTCCTCATAAACTTATATAGAAATCAGTGTTTCTCTCATTTTAGATGTAAAAGTGTTACATAATTGTGAATACTTAGTCCCCTCATACTCATTTTGAAAAATGAACTCAACTCTCCTCACTCTCATACTCAATTACTGAAGTCTTAAAAGTAGTTATAAATAATTGTAGAAAACTTCTCGAAAGACTTTCTCGGACTTTACTCTTAATCTTTAATTTTATTTGAAAAGTGAAATTAAGATACATGATTAGGATATATGTAGGATCTCTCAATGATTTATGAAGGTTTAGATAGTTAGGATTAAGAAGTGAATGAAACCTCAACTCAAAGGAACAAGTATGGATCGTAGAACGAAAGGGAAAGTGGACTGACGTGATTTAACATTTAAAGCACACCTCATCCATTTCTAGGTGTTCAATGATCGTAAATCAGTATAAAACCCAACTAAATGAGTTGGGTTCGAATCCCACAGGGAGCGATACGTGTTTTAGATTTAACTGGGAAGTGTAAATGTGGTCAAATCAGTCATAAGAATAAAAATTATCGAATAAAGACAGCATTCAAATTAAGGGGTGACACGAATGTCATATTGGGGGGTTTTGGTTTTAATTATCAACTACAAACAGCAGTCACAAACAATACGAATTAACAATATAGAGACAGATTTTTGGGATGTGATCGATTATAGGCTAATATAGACATATTGGTAATTGCAACTATTAGAAAATAGCTAGATATTAGTGAGTAGGCTAGACTATAAGGGAGGTAATTTTCTCTCGAAAACAATTACCCCGAATCAAGTGATTTCTCTCGAACATCAACAAGCATGCAAATTAAGAGCAGACCACACCTTAATCCATTCACTCCTTCGAGCTAAATGTGTGAGATTGGGTTTAGGATTTACTCTCTCGAGCTAAACCCAGATCAACCTAATACCCACAAACCATCAATCAAAAACCTTAGTTCTAAAACCTCTCTTTCGAGCAAGCCAAGAACACAAACATAGAACTGCATTTGCAACTACAATTCTTAAATTAAATCACAATTAATGATTAAACTCACTTTTAAACAGCATTTAAACAAACAATTAGCAATACCCATAAGTTAAATCAATGCATAATCATATGATCACACCCCCAAGAATTGGAGTTTTAGCTAGACATCATAAAAAGGTAAAAACAGTTACCAAATTGATTATCCATCAACTAGGTAAGAGTGATTTCATCTTTACAATGGTCCAATTTGATGAATCTCAAAGACCCACTTCTAAATTCTCAAAAGTGGATTTCCTCAATCCTTCAAAGCTAAGGAAGAACTCTTGAGAAAAACTGTCTCAAATGTCTAAAGATTATTTGATAGATTCAAAAGATAAAAATAATATACAAGATACTAAACTAAAATATTCAAAATCCTATTTATAGTCGCCAAAAATGTGCTACGAAAGCCCATTCGGAGAAGTAAGTCGGGCTTGCTGAACCACTCAGCGAGCCGCCCTTTGGTCTCTTCCATCGCCCTTTTTCCTTGGCATCCAGCATCTGGAAAGTTTGTAACTTTGGGAGATCTATCTTGGCTTCGCGGAATCACTCGGCGATCCGCCGACTGCTCCTTTTCATCGCCAACTTGGTTCTTTCCTTCAGGGCTTGGCACACTGGAACTTTAGGTGGTCTGATGAGCCACTCGGCGACACGCCGAGTGCTCTTGGCGATACTCAGGCTCGTCCATCTTCATTTCTTCAGGATGTTTTGTTCTTTTTTGCATGTTAGTGTTCTTGCTTTGTTCCTCAATCCATATTCCTGAAAATCAAGGATTTAACATCATTTATTGGCACAAAATAAGCATTTGAGGACACTAAATCTATATAAACAAAGCCCTAAATGAGTCTAAATCTTGGACTCATCAACACCCCCAACTTAAACTTTTGCTTGTCCTCAAGTAAAACTCAAGTTCAACAGTCAAAAAGGATGTCTCAAACAGTGCTACATAAGACTCAATCATGAATGCACACAACAAGACTCAACTTACTCATGCAAGGATCAATTGTGCACTCAAAGATTCAAGTTGTGACTCACCATTATCAAAGATGCTCAAGTTCACAATACTTGGTTCAAATGCAAGTTCAAGCTTAACAAAGGTACTCAAATGCCCTCACAACAAAGATGATTCCATATTCACACATAATTCTTCAACAATTTATAGTTTTGGAATCACATACAACTCTCACACTCACAAAGATGAACACATGCATGACTTCACCCATAGGCTTGCCCTTATTTTCCAATCAACACTCGTTTCAGCTCACTCAAGATCATAAAAGGCTTTCAAGGCTTGTAACGGGGCAGAGTGTAAAGGTATGGTCAATTAGGCTTAGTGGCTGCTACCCTCATGAAATGTGGTCTGAATATCACTTTCTTCCTTTTCATCAACATTTTAATAATGCTCAACCTTCACCCCATTATTCACTTTCACATGGACTACCAGATACCCGATTTCTTTTTGCAATTTTCACAACTTTTTCATTATTTTTCTTTTGATTTCTTTCTCCTTTTTTTATATGGAGGGGTTCCATCTTTTTCAAAACCATGGATCAAAGGGGACTTCTTCACACTTCTTGATTTACCTTCTCTTTCCACCACACCCCTAACTTAGGCTTTTGGCCTAAGTTGGCTATTCAAACAAACCACACTTCATGAGGATTATGGGTGAATGGATAAAGAGGGGTCACAATTGCTCAAGTTTCTTCCAAGAAAAGGATAAGGCTCAAAGGTGTTCAAGTAAGGTTCACACATCTCACAAGGTTGGCCACAAAAGAGGTATATTGTCAAATTGTTTCACTCTTCAAAATTGTTGCCTAAGATCATTTCAAGTGCTTGCATCAATTAGTCAACCTGACCAATGGGGCAAATTCTAGGTGTCATCACACAAGGTTCAAAGTAAGCTCATCACACAAGGCATTGGCACCAATATCAAACGAGACTCCACATTTTCGCTAGTGTGCAATGTTCATCACAAGAGACTCCATTCGATAACCGACTAGTCACAATGAGATGCAAAAGGTCCACATATTGTCTATGCAACTTCATTTGGCCTCATCGTAGCCGCGCATTCATTTTTGTTCGATTAAGAGCACTATTCAAGTCATCGGTATTGATCATAACCGATACTCAAATTTACACAAGAACAGCCACATTCAAACACAACAAGAGGTGGCAAAAATTTTTAGATGGGTCAAAAACCATTTCTATTCAAAACAAGGAGCCACAAGCTCAAACTTCCACAAGATAGAATCAACACACAATTTGAAACACAAAAACCCAATATATATACAAAATATAGTCACAAGAGGTAGGTATGGAAATACATCACCCCACCACAAATAAAAAGCAATTGTCCTCAAATACAACTAATGTAATCAAAAGTCAATAAAAATGACAGAGAGGGAGGTAAAGAAGAATCATAACTACATAGTCGCTCCATCTGTCGGGGCAACAATGCTCGGGGTCACACTCTGATCTTGGGCATCAGTGCCCGGTGTAACAGCAATATTGGCTCCACTATAGCCTTCCATAGACGTCTCTATCAGCGATGGCTGAATGACTGACTGTATAATCGTTTCCGCCAAATCAGGCAAGTCCTAATAGATGGTCGCCTTCTCAGCATCAAGCTACTCCTCATCCTTCTCCACCTCTGACTCATCAGCAGCCACATCATCCATAGGCACATCTCTGGTAGTAGCCAGAGGGATCTCAAAACTAGTCGGGACATCCAGAGCCTCAGCTGACTAAAAGAGAGAAGTGAAGTATGTGGACTAAAACTAGTCCACATCCTTTCTCAAATTTGAAACCTCGGCTTTCAAAGTCGTCACCTCTGAAGTAACCCCCTGTCCTCTCACACAGATCTCTACTCTTACTGTGAGATCATCAATCGATGTCTGAAAGGGTGTCAATGCAGCTACAATAGCGCTCTCAATCATTCAGGGCACCTCGACCTATAGCCGGGTAGCCCGCACATCAGCAGAATGGGCTAGGTGCCCCATTTTTAGGATCATGGTCGGAGTGATCCTAGTAGGCTGGGAAGTATAGGAACCAGAGGCCTAGGAAGGAGTGGTAGCGTATGTACCTTAAGGCCCGGAGACCGGAGTAGGCAAAGATGTCTTTGTAGGTATGGACTCAACATCAACCTCCGGGGATGAATCCACTAGACCTGCTCTCCTCCTATAAGCCTCATCCCATGTGTACTCAACCTCTATGCGCCAGATGTCTATGAAGGATGTAGGTGTGACTTGATGAGTCCATGATTTGAACTCATTTAAGGATTTATTTAGATAGATTTAGTGTCCTCAAATGCTTATTTTATGCCAATAACTAATGTAAAATACTTGATTTCCAGGTATTTGGATTGAGGAACAAAGCATGGACACTAACGAGTAAAAAGGAACAAGGCAGCTGAAAGAATGAAGAAAAGAAGGCTTGTTGATCGCCTAATCCATTGGGCGAATAGTTGAGTGGTTATTACCTCACCTAAAGTTCCAGTGTGCTAAACCTTAAATGAGAAAATCAAGTCGGCAAGAGAAAGGAGCAGTCGGCGAGTCTTCGAACGGTTCCGTGATGCAGTGTTGGATCGCCCAAAGTTACAGAACTTGAGGATGCTGAAGGCCAAAGCAAAAAGGTGATGGAACTGACCAAAGGGCGGATCACCGAGTTGATCGGCGATCCCAACTTAGTGCACCGAATGGCCCTTCGCAGCATATTTTTGGCCACTATAAATACATTTTCAAACATTATGTTTAGTATCAAATTTTATTCTGAACATTCATTAGACTAATTTTTGAGTTTGAACTGAGAGTATTGAGACAAACTTTTCCTTAGTTTTGAAGAATTGAAGTTTTCCATTTTTGAGAAATTGGAAGTGGGTCTTTGAAATTCTTCAACTTGAACCTTTGTAAATATGAAATTAATCGTACCCAGATGATGGAAACATAATTTGGTAACGATTTCTATCTTTTTATGATGTCTAGCTAAAACCCCAATTCTTAGAGTGTGCTTATGTGATTATGGGTTCATTTGGCCTATGGGTATTGCTAATTGATAGTTTAACTGTTGTTTAAAAGTGATTTCAATCAGTAATTGTGCTTTAATTTAAAGGGTTGTAGTTGCAAATGCAATTCTACCTTTGTGTTTTTAGCTTGCTCGAGAGAGAGAGAGGTTTTAAAACTAAGATTACTGAATTGATGCTTTGTGGGTATTGGATTGTCATGGGTTCAGCTCGAGAGAGTGAATCATAAACCCTTTTCCACACATTCAGCTCGAGAGAGTGAATGGACTAAAGCGTAGGTTGTTCTTAATTGCTGCTTGTTGGTGTTCGAGAGAAACCAACTTGATTCGAGGTAAATTATTCGAGAGAAAGTTTATCCTCACTAAAGTCTAGCTTATTCACTGATTTACAATTATTTACTATCATTTACTATCAGTTTCAACTACCCATTTGTCTACCTTAGCCTATAATCCAATCACATCCCAAGAACCCATCTCATTACTTGTTAATTTGTGTTATTTGTTGCTATTGCAGTTGATAATTACAATCAAACCCCATGTTATTTGACACTTGTGTCACCCTTTAATTTGAATTATGTTTTTATTCGTAACATATCTATTCCTATGATTGACTTGAAGATATTCGTACTTTGATCTTGATTCTTAAACACGTACCACTCCCTATGGGATTCAACCCAACTCATTTATTTGGGTTATATTACAGACTAACGATCATTGGCACTTAGTATTGGATGAATTGACCTGATATGTGAAATCAAAATGGCACCGCTGCCGGGGAGTGGTGTTGGTTGAGAATCTTTAGCTAAGTTGAACTTCGTTCTTGTTAGTCATAGTTGAACTTACTTAAATTTAGTATTGTTTTGCTTGTTTGTGTTGTGAAACAGGAAGTATGAGTGTGAACGGAAGCAATGGTAGCCAAGTAGGCCACCAAGACGACATCGAATACCTCAACGATGTCAACGAGCCTAATGATAATGACCCCCATCTTATGGGTGGAATTGGTGCCATTCGCTTGATTCTGATTGAAGGGAACGCGGTGTTCCATATCATAAGTACTATGTTGCAGCTCTTGCAATTGAAGGGGTTGTTCGGTGGTTTGGCTCATGAGGATCCCCATGAGTATATTAGAAACTTCGTGGATGTTTGTGGACCGTTCTCCTTCAAGAACATATCCCAAGATTCGGTCCGGTTGAGGTTGTTCTCATTCTCTTTGATGGGAGAAGCATGTAAGTGGCTGGCTGAATTGCCACATGAATCAATCACTTCGTGGGAAGAGCTGGTCACCGCATTTCAAGTGCGATTTTTCCCTCCTTCGAAGATGATGACTCTTCGGGACAGCATTCAGAGCTTCAAGCGTCTAGAGGGCGAGCCAATTCATGAAACTTAGCTAAGATTCAAGAAGTTGGTGCTCCAATGCCCAACTCATGGCTTGCCTGACAACGTGTTGCTGCAATATTTTTATCGAAGTCTTGATTCTGTAAATAAGGGTGTTGCTGACCAACTTACTCCTGGAGGTTTGATGCAGTAACCTTATGTGATAGCAGCTCAGCTCTTGGATGGCATGACTATAATCGATCGGGCTTGGTACACCCGCGAAGATCAGGTATCCCCTCTCACGTTTAAATTGACCAAGGAACAGATAAAGAAGGACCAAGAGAGGGATCAGAACATGGCCAAGATCATGACACAACTTGACATTTTGTCCAAAACTGTCATGGGAGCTGGTGCTCGAAGTGTCAATGTTGTGGGTGTCGGGTGTATTAATCCTGATGAGCCCAAGTTTGAGGCTTTGTACAACGAAGAGGTGAATTTCCTAGCCAACAAAGGTGGTGGTTATCGTTCAAACTACCTGAGGTAGGGTGGTAACCAAATTTGGAACATGGATGAAGGTTGGAAGGATCGTGATCGAGAGTGGAGGGATCCAAATCCCAATTTGAAGGATAGGGAGAAGGATAGGTATGTACCTCCCCACGAGCGTCAGAAACCAAAGGATTCGAAATGTGGTCGGTCAGAGGATATGCTTTCTCGTATCCTCAACAAAGTTGAGGGGTCTGACAAGATATTGAAAGAAATGAAAGAAGATGTGTCAACCCTCAGCCAGAGAGTTACCTCATATTCAGTATCAATCAAATAGTTGGAGACTCAAATGGGTCATATCTCGTCTCATTTAAACCAGAGACAGCAAGAGGGGTTGCCTAGTGATACTATGGTCAACCCCAAGAATGAGGTTTAAGTGTGTACTTGTGTGGTGCCGCGACGTTAACTAAGGCACTGCGGAGGCAACTCAAATTTTTATTTGCTTTTTTTTTAAGTTTGAAATAATTGTGTGTTGATTGTGCAGGTCGAAGTGTGGAAGGTGATTGAAATGTGCAAGTTGGTGAGCTACAAGTCCAGTCGACGAGCCCGACTTGGACCGCCGTTGGACTCAAGACATTTTTAAATTGGAGTCTGTAAAACTCGGCGAGCCCAGGAGCTGATTGGCGAATCGGCGATCACGACTTTGTCCGCCGTTTGGACCTCCACAATAACTGAAGGTCCTGTAAAACTCGATGAGGTAAGTTTCCACTCGGCGTGTCACCGAGTGGGTCAGCAGGCAAAACTTATGTCGCCGAATGGGCGAGAACTGGATGGTTTTTAAAGACCAAAGTTTAAACTTTCAAACTCTTTCACTTTCCCTCACTTTTGAACTTCCCAAACTCACACTCGCACAATATTTTATATATTCCCTGCATTTTTATCATATTTTTGTCGTCAGTTCTGTGTTCGGAGTTGGATTTCTTTGCCGCCTAGCATTTCAAAGTATTTATTCAGCATCTAAGGTTGGTTTTCCAAACCCCGAATTCATTTTTTGCAATTTGTACTTATTTGTAATTGATTTTGTCTTAGTGCTGTGTGTTGGGCCTCTCTGATCGTAATTGTATATGTGTGTGCCAATTTTAATTTGAATATTTTGCCCGTAATGTCTATATCGTTCAATTCCCGAAATTGTCATGCTTGAAATTGATTAAATGGTGGGATTGTGCTTGCATGTTGTTGCGTCTAGTCGGGTGAATTCTAAGTAACCCACAATTTGGCCAAATGACGTATTTTGCCCAATAATAGAGCGGTTGACGTTATTCTTAAGGGCAAAAGTCGTCAAATAGCCAAAATTGGACAAACCGGGAAAAGTTTGAGTATCCTGAGGGCATGGATGTAATGGGTCTTAGTTTAATTGTAAGAGTGCATGTTTTGATTTTGTTTTCGGGGGGCTACGGGGTTGAATTTGGGATGTTAGGTTGAAAGTAGGCACGTTGGGTAGTTTGGCGAGCTGGGTCGAGCTCGCTGAATCACTCGGCGGTTCGCTGAAGTTCCCCTTCTCACCTTTAATTTCATGCTTACTCTTGAAAAAGGTTCTGTAACTTTTGGCGAGAAGCCTGAGTTCACCAAGTGCACTCGGCGACTCGTCGAAGGTCTTCCTGGATTGCCCTTTGTATGCTCCCCTAACACTTAAATGCACTGTAACTTTCGGCAGGTTGATCTTTGCTCGCCGAATGCTGTTGGCGATTCGCCGAAAGGCCTTTCCCATCGCGGACAGGCCATTTGTCTGAGAACTTTTTGGGCCAATCCTTTCGGCGATCCCGATCTCGCTTGCCAAAGAGATTCGGCGAGTCTGTCTGCAACTACTTTTCTGTGCTTTTGCTTGAATTGTTTCTAACTTTTCTGTGATGTTTTGCAAACATGGCTAGACCAAAGGTTGCTGGTAGAAACATGCCACCCCACAAGAGGGCCAAAGGGATAAAAATAAATGAGGATGTAGCTGCATCCAGGGCCAAGGCCACCAAACTTCCCACAACTGGTGGTAAAGGAACGGGAAAAGGGAAGGCACATGCATCACCGAAGGCCAGCTCCGACAGTGACGGTATCTATGCTACTCACCTCACCACTTCTGAGAGTGAGGGTCAGCACCAGGAGCATCAGGCTGCAGCTTCTGAGCCTGAGAAGGATGAGTCACTAGCAGCACAGAGGGCAGAGTTGCATTCCAAGAAACTTAATGATCCGTCTAGGATCAGGACACCTTAGGCTACTTATCCTCTTGCTCCAGCACAGGCCATGGTCCTAGCACCACCAGTACAGGGTCCTCTTCCCAAGTCTATGAACGAACTGAAGACCGAGGAGCTGAGGACCATTATCGAGGAGAAGCATCTATCCACTGATGGAGTTATTGACAGGTACCCAGAGATAATGAGTTGCCTAAAGTCGCACAACTTCCAACTATTCACCAAGCCTCATGGCCCTTACATTCCTAATTGGGTCCGGGAATTCTACACTGCTTATGGAGAATTGATACCACAAGGGAAGAAGTCGGCAGCTAAATTCAAACCGGTTGACTACGTGGTTGTCAGGGGTAAGAGGGTGCAGTGTGATTTTTATACCATCAATGTCATCTTAGAATGTACTACGAGACTTAAGGATGACTGTCAATACAAGATCAGGACAAAGACGCTGGAGAACATGAAGCAGTGGTTGGCTCCGTTGATATCAGACGCCACTCCCAAGTGGCTTGAGGTTGGGGAAGCTATTGAAAAGAAGGACCTCAATGTGGCAGCGAGGTATTGGTTTGGCTTCATCAGCAGCACGATCATGCCCTCCCAAAATGAGTCTATTCTCCGCCACGCCAAAGCAGCCTACCTAGGTTACCTTATTGCGAGGACAAGGCTGAACTTAGGGATGATCATTGCAAAGGAGATGCTCATTAGGGCCAAGCAGCGCCAGACTTCCCTTCCCTTTCTAGTGTTGATCACCGAGCTGTGCAGACGAGCTCGGGTTCCTAGAGATGAGAAGAAATATGTGGAAGTGATTCCCACATCTTCTACTGATATCCGAAGAATCGAGGCGGAGTATTTAAAAGATGAGGCAGAGAAAAAGAAGGCAACCCCGGTGGACTCTTCCCCAGTTGTGGACACAAACACATTACCTACAAAGGCACCTTTGCCTACTCCGGCCCCTAAGACTTAGGTACATCCAGTGTTGTTCCTTCTGATACCACTAGCTCCTCTGCTGCTACATTGCCTCCCAGATCTGCTGTTGTTGCTGCCTCCCGGTCCCCACTCACTCAGGCATCATTACTTCAGATGGGGCAGCTAGCCCATTCTGCCAATCGTTGTGCTACCAGACTTGAGGCCTCCATTCCAGGCATGATTCAGTCAGCCCTCACTGATGTTATAACACTCTTGAGTGCTACCATTGATGCACTTGCGGCTATGATAGCGGTGTGTGAGTGTGATCAAGGGTCCACCGAGGAGGTGACGGCTCTAAAGGCCGCCATTACTGCACTAAGGAGATCTGTGGACCAGCTGAAGTCCACCGATATGTCCATGATTTTTGGGATGGTGGAGATCCCAGATGTGTCAGTTGAGCCTGATATGCCTTCGGCTAACCCCAGAGATGATGTTCGCACTGAGGATATAGCTAACCCCGAGTCTGAGGCTGAAACAGATGAGGAGATGCTTGAGGTTGCTAAGAAGGCTTCTTACGAGGGCCTTATAGATACTAAGGAGGCCATGATCGATGCATTTGTGTAGACTTCATTGGCAGATACGAATTTGGCTGACCCTAGTGGACCTGCTACTGTTGATGTGACTCTGGGCACTGATGCCCAGGTTCAGAGCACTACACCGGGCACTGATTCCCAGACAGATAGAGCAATTGTTTGGACATAATTTCTCTTTACCTCCCTCTCTGTCTTCATTTATTGACTTTTTGGATATTTTATTTCTTGCATTTGAGGACAAATAGCTTTTTTTCTGTGGTGGGGTGAGGCCCACCTTGTGTTATTATTGTTCTGTTTATATATTTGGGTTTTTGAGCTATAAATTTTGTTTAGCACTGTTGTTGTGGATGATTGAGCTTGTGGCTCCTTGTTTTAATTGTAAATGATTTTTGGACCCTTCTGGAAAAAAAAATTGTGCCACCTCTTGTTTATGTTTGAATGTGGTTGTTCTCTTGCAAATTTGAGTTTCGTTCTTGATCAATACCATTGACTTGAATAGTGCTCATAATCGAACAAAAAAGAATGTACGGCTACGATGAGGCCAAATGAAGTTGCATAGGCAATATGTTAACTTTTTGCATCTCGTTGTGACTAGCCAATTATCAAATTGAGTCTCTTCTGATAAACATTGCACACTAGCGAGAGTGTGGAGTCTTGTTTGACATTGGTGCCAATGCCTTGTGTGTGATTAGCTTACTGTGAACCCTGTGTGATGACACCTAGAATTTACCCCATTGGTTCAGTTGACTAAGTGATGCAATCTCTTGAAATGATCTTAGGCAGCTTTAAAGAGTGAAACAATTTGACATTATACCTTTTTTGTGGCCTACCTTGTGAGTGTGTGAACTTCGTTTGAACACTTTTTGAGACTTAACCCTTTCCTTGGAAGAAACTTGATGAAATTGTGACCTTTTGTTTATCCATTACCCATAATCCTCATGATTTGTGGTTTGCTTGAATAGCCAACTTAGGCCAAAAGCCTAAGTTGGGGGTGTGGTGAAAAGAGAAGGTAAATCAAAAAATCCAAAGAAGTCCCCTTTGACCCATGATTTTGAGAAAGATGGAACCCCATCATACAAAAAGAAAAGAGAAAAAGAAGAGAAGAATGAAACAGAAAAAGAATAAAAACGTTGTGGAATAAAGTTGTGAAAATGCAAAAAGGAATAGGGTGTCCAACAGTCCATGGAAAGTAAATAATGGGGTGACTTTTGAGCATGAATGAGAATGATGAAGAAAAGGGAAGAAAAGTGTTGACACACCACATTTCATGAGGATAGCATCCAATGAGCCTAAATGACCATAACTTTACACTCAGTCCCGTTACAACCTTGAAAAGACCTTTTCAATCTTGAGTGAGCTGAAACAAGTGTTGATTGGAAAATACGGGCAAATCTATGGGTGAAATCATGCATTGTGTTCATCTTTGTGAGTGTGAGTGTTGATTGTGATTCCAGAGATATTAATTGTTGTACCATTGTGTGTGAATATGGAATCATTCTTTGTGTGAGGGAATTTGAATACCTTTGTTGAGCTTGAACTTGCATTTGAAGCAAATATGGTGAACTTGAGAATCTTTGAAAATGGTGACTAACAATTTGAATCTTTGGGTGCACAATTGATCCTTGCACGAGTAAGCTGAGTCTTCTCGTGTGCATTCATGATTGAGTCTTGTGTAGCACTGTTTGAGACATCCTTTTTGAACTGTTGAACTTTAGTTTTACTTGAGGACAAGCAAAAGTTTAAGTTAGGGTGTTGATGAGTCCACGATTTGGACTAATTTATGGCTTTATTTGGATAGATTTTGTGTCCTCAAATGCTTATTTTGTGCCAATAACTGATGTAAAATCCTTGATTTTCAGGTATTTGGATTGAGGAACAAAGCATGGACACTAACAAGCAAAAAGGAACAAGGTAGCTGAAAGAACGAAGAAAAGAAGGCATGTTGATCGCCTAATCCATTGGACGAATCGTCGAGTGGCTATTACCTCGCCTAAAGTTCCAATGTACCAAGCCCTTAAGGAGAAAAACAAGTCGGCTAGAGAAATGAGCAGTCGGCGAGTTGCCGAATAGTTCCACGATGCAGTGTTGCATCGACCAAAGTTACAGAACTTGAGGATGCTGAAGGCCAAAGCAAAAAGGCGATGGAACTGACCAAAGGGCGGATCGCCGAGTTGATCGGTGATCCCGACTTACTGCACCGAATGGCCCTTCGCAGCATATTTTTGGCGACTATAAATACATTTTCAAACATTATGTTTAGTATCAAAATTTATTTTGAACATTCATTAGAGTAAATTTTGAGTTTGAACTGACAGTATTGAGACAAACTTTTTCTTAGCTTTGAAGAATTGAAGTTTTCCATTTTTGAGAAATTAGAAATGGGCCTTTGAGATTCTTCAACTTGGACCTTTGTAAAGACGAAATTAATCGTACCCAGTTGATGGAAACACAATTTGGTAACGATTTCTATCTTTTTATGATGTTTAGCTAAACCCCAATTCTTGGGGTGTGATTATGTGATTATGGGTTGATTTAGCTTATGGGTATTGCTAATTGATAGTTTAAATGTTGTTTAAAAGTGATTTCAATCAGTAATTGTGGTTTAATTTAAAGGGTTGTAGTTGCAAATGCAACTCTACCTTCGTGTTTTTGGCTTACTCGAGAGAGAGGTTTTAAAACCATGGTTTATGGGTATTGGGTTGTCATGGGTTCAGCTCGAGAGAGTGAATCATAAACCCTTTTCCACACATTCAGCTCGAGAGAGTGAATGGACTAAAGCGTAGGTTGTTCTTAATTGCTGTTTTTTGGTGTTTGAGAGAAACCAACTTGATTCGGGATAAATTGTTCGAGAGAAAGTTTATCCTCACTAAAGTCTAGCTTATTCACTGATTTACAGCTATTTACTATCAGTTGCAACTACCCATTTGTCTACCTTATCCTATAATCCAATCACATCCCAAAAACCCGTCTCATTACTTGTTAATTCGTGTTATTTGCTGCTATTGTAGTTGATAATTACAATCAAACCCCCTATTATTTGACACTTGTGTTACCCTTTAATTTGAATTATGCTTTTATTCGTAAAATATCTATTTCTATGATTCACTTGAACATATTCATACTTTGCTCTTGATTCTTAAACACGTACCACGGATTCGACCCCAACTCATTTAGTTGGGTTATATTACTGACTAACGATCGTTGGCACTTAGTATTGGATAAAGTGTACTGATACGTGAAATCATGACCTCAATGTCCCTCTTCTCGTCACGAGGAACTCCAGCCCGCCGACATAGCTGTGTAATAAGTACGGGGAAAGGAAGGGAGCTCAGGCTTCTCGCCGAAAGTTACAGACTCTAATCTAACCAAAACACAAAATTAAGGGAGATCTAGGAGGCCTTTGGCGAACCGCCGAACGGTTCAGCGAGCTCGACCCAGCTCGCCAAACTGCCCAACGTGCCAAATTTCAACCCCGTTTCCCAAAATCAAACCCGCCACCCCCGAAATCAAAATCAAACAACATACTCATGCAATTAAGCTTAGACCCACTAGACCCATGCCACCGGGGTACTCAGACTTCCAACGGTTTGTCCAAAATTGGTCATTTGATGACTTTTCCCCTTAAGAATGACGTCAAACGCTCCATCATTGGGCAAAGTACGTCATTTAGCACAATTGGGGATACTTAGACTTCACCCAACTAGACCCAACAAATATTTACCGCAACCCAACAATTTATGATCAATTTTAAAGCACAAAATTTGGGAAATCAACATTTTAATCAATTTAGGCACAATTACAAAACTAAAATAGGTAAACTAGCACAACAACTACTATTTCAGACAGGTCCAGCACACATCAACAAGAGTTAAACAATTGCATTTGAATTCAACCGTTATTCAAGAGTTCGGGGTTCGAAAAACCAACCTTTAAGCCGAAATACGAGATTGTAAAGCTAGGCGGCATTGTATTCCAACTCCGAGCATGAGATCAAGAGCAAAAAGCTATAAAACTAGGAAAACATGGAAAATCTAGAGTGCGGGTGTGATTGTATAAGGCTAAAACGAGAGACTATGAAAGAGTTTGAAATTTTAAACCTTTGGTATGTTAAAACATTTTAGTTCGTGGCCCTTTCGACGATTTTAGTCGTCCTCGGTGAACCACTCGGTGATGCGCCGAGTGATTACTTACCTCGCCGAGTTTTAAAGGACCTCCAGTTAATTTGGGGGTCCAAACGGCAGACAAAGTCGGGCTCGCTGACTTGTTCGGCGAGTCGCCGACTCGTCCAAAGGCCTGCCGAGTTTTACAGACTCCTACCTGCTATTTTTGTGAGTCTAACAGCGATCCAAGTCAGGCTCGCCGACCTCTTCAACGATTCGCCGACTGGACACTTGGCTCGCCAACCTACATTTTTCAAACACATTCCACACTTCGACCTGCACAATCAACACCCGTTATTCCAAAAACAAACATAAAGCATTAAAAACTTGGGTTGCCTCCCAAGAGCGTCTTAGTTAACGTCGTGGCACGACGCAAGTACCCACTCAAACTTCATTCTTGGGGTTTGCCATAGTATCACTAGGCAATCCCCCTTGTTGTCTTGGGTTTAAATGTGAAGAAATTTGACCCATTTGGGTCTCCAACTGCTTGATAGAGACAGAATTAGAGGTCACCGTCTGGTTGAGAGTCGATACATCTTCTTTCATTTACTTCAAAACTTTATCGAACTCTTCAACCTTGTTGAGAATACGTGAGAGCATATCCTCAGTTCGGCCACCCTCAGAATCTTTGGGATTTGATGCTCGTGGGGAGGAACATACCTATCATTCTCCCTTTCTATTTTCTTCCAAGTGGCGTTACGATCACGCCACTCTCTCTACGTTCTCTCCAGCCCTCATCTCAATTCCAACCTTGATTACCACCCAACCTTGGGTAGTTTGCATGATAACCTCCTCCTTGGTTGGCTAGGAAGTTCACTTCCTCATTGTACAACGCCTCAAATTCGGCCTCTTTGGGGTTTACACCACCAATACCGACAGCATTAACACTTCTAGTACCAGCACCCATGACGTTCTTGGCCAAGATGTCCAGCTGGGTCATCATATTTGCCATGTTTTGGTCTCTCTTTTGATCTTTTTCAATCTGTTCCTTTGTCAATTTGTAAGTAAGAGGAGAGACATGATCTTCGCGGGTGTACCATGCCCAGTTAATCTTAGTCATGCCATCAAGGAGGTGGGCTGCTATCACATAAGGCTGTTGCATTAAACCTCCCGAAGAAAGTTAATCATCCACTCCATTGTTCACCGAATCAAGGCTTCTGTAGAAGTATTGCAGCAGTACATTATCGGGCAATCCAAGAGTTGGGCATTGCAGTACTATCTTCTTGAACCATAGCCAAGTCTTATGGATTGGCTCACCCTCCAAACGTTTGAAGCTATGAATATTGTCCCTAAGTGTCATCATCTTTAGAGGAGGGAAAAATCACACTTGGAATGAGGTAATAAGCTCGTCCCACGAAGTGATAGAATCTCTTGGTAACTCAGCCAACCACTTACATGCTTCTCCCATTAGAGAAAATAGGAACAACCTCAGTCGGACTGATTCTTGAGATCTGTTCTTAAAGGAGAACGGTCCACAAACATCAACAAAATTCCAAATATGCTCATGGGGATCCTGATTTCACGTATCAGGACACTACTCCTAATTCAAGTGTCAACGATCGCGTGTAGTAATATAACCCAACCGAATGGGTTGGGATCGTTCCCACAGGGAGAGGTTTGTAATTGAGAATCAATAAAAAAGCAAAAATATGTTCAAGTTAAGTATAGCTATAGATATTAACGAGTAAAAACATGATAAATCAAAGGGTGACACAAGTGTCAGTTATCAAAGGGGGTTTTGTAAGCAATTATCAACTAAAGTAGCAAGAATATAAAGATGTGAATTAGGGAGACGGGATTCTTGGGATGTGATAGGAATATGGGCTGAAATAAACAACCGGGTAAATGTTATTGATAGTAAATCGTTGAACATTTGTAACTAAGCTAGACTTTAGTGGGAGTAAATTTTCTCTCGAACAATTTACCCCGAATCAAATCGGTTTCTCTCGAACACCGATTTGCAGCAATTAAGCATAGCCTTCGCCTTAGCCCATTCACTCTCTCGAGCTGAATGTGTGAGAGAAAGTCTAGGATTCAGTCTCTCAAGCTGAACCCACGACAACCCAATAACCACAGGCTATCGATTTAGTAGTTTTAGTTTAAAACCCTCTCTCTCGAGCAAGCCAAAAACATGAAGGTGAAATCGTATTTGCAACTACAATCCCATTAAGTTCAAACACAACTACTAAACGAAATCACATTCAAACAGCAAACAAACCATCAATGAGCAATACCCAATAGTAAATTTAACCCATATTCACATAATCACACCCCAAGAATTGGGGTTTTAGCTAGACATGATAAAGAGATAGAAATTGATACCAAAAAGTGTTTCCATAAAATGGGTACGATAGAAAATGTCTTTAAATACGTCAAGGATAAAGATTCTTCAAGACCGACTTCCAATTTCTTGGAATTGTAAACCTTCAAATCTTCAAAGCTCAAGAACAATGCCTCCAAAAACTCTAAGAACTAAAAAATGTCTAGAAGTTCAATAATAATTCGATATTAGGCTACAGATTTAAATGGGTATTTATAGTCTTCGAAAATTTATGCTGCGAAGGACCACTCGGCGCAGTTAGTCGGGATCGCCGATACACTTGGCGATCCGCCCTTTGGTCTAGTTTATCGCCTTTCAGCTTTTGCCTTCAGCATCGTCGCGTTTTGAATCATTGGGTGATACGGTGCTGCTTCACGGAACTGTTTGGCGACGCGCCGACTACTCCATTTAATCACCAACTTGATCTTTTCCTTCAAGGCTCAGCACACTAGAACATTAGGCAAGATTAAGGTTGTTCGGCGGCTCACCTAATGCATTAGGCGATCCTCAGGCCTTCATTTCTTCGTTCTTTCAACCGCCTTGTTCCTCTTTTGCTTGACAGCGTCCATGCTTTGTTTCTCAATTCAAATGCCTGAAACTTAAGGATTTACATCAATTATTGAGACAAAATATGCATTTGAGGACACTAAATCTATCAAAATAAATCCCTAAATGAGTCCAAATCGTGGACTCATCAACACTCCCAACTTAAACTTTTGTTTGTCCTCAAGTAAAACTCAAGTTCAGCAGTTCAAAAAAGATGTCTCAAACAATGCTACACAAGACTCAATCATGAATGCACACACAATACTCAACTTACTCATGCAAGGATCAATTTTGTACTCAAAGACTCAAGTTGTGACTCACCATTACCAGAGAATCTCAAGCTCACTATACTTGCTTCAAATGCAAGTTCAAACTCAACAAAGGTATTCAAATGCCCTCACACAAAGAATGATTTCATATTCACATACAATGGTTCAATCATTTAAGGTTCCGGAATCAAGATCAACACTCACACTTACAAAGATAAACACAATGCATGATTTCACCTATAGGTTTGCCCTTATTTTCCAATTGACTTTTGCTTCAGCTGATTCAAGATCAAAAAGGTCTTTTCAAGGCTTGTAATGAGGTTGAGTGAAATGGTATGATCATTTAGGCTTATAGGCTGAAAATCCTCATGAAATGTGATGTGAACAACATCTTCTTTCCTTCTCTTTATCAATTTCATTCAAGCTCAAAAGTCACCTCTTATTCATCTTCCATGAGTCATTGGAAACCCCAATTTCTTTGTATTTCCACAACTTTATTTCATAACTTTTTCTTTTTCAATCCTTTCGTTTTTTTTATATGGAGGGGTTCCATTTTTCTCAAAACATGGGCATAAGGGACTTCTTTGCATTTACTTCATTTGCCTTCTCTTTTCACCACACCCTCAACTTAGGCTTTTAGCCTAAGCTGGCTATTCAAACAAACCACAAATCATGAGGATTATGGGTAATGGGTCAATAAAAGGTAGCAATGTTATCAAGTTTCCTCCAAGAAAAGGTTTAGGCTCAAAGGGTGCTCAAAAGAGGTTCACACACTTACAAGGTAAGCCGCAAAAGAGGTATAATTTCAAATTGGTTCACGGTAAGCTCATCACACAAGGCATTGACACCAAAGTCAAACAAGACTCCACACTTTCGCTAGTGTGCAATATTCATCACAAGAGACTCGATCCGATAATTGGCTAGTCACAACGAGATGCAAAGAGTTCATATATTGTCTATGCAACTTCAATTGGCCTCGTCGTAGCCGCGCATTCATTTACATTCGATTATGAGCACTATTTGAGTAATCGGTATTGATCAAATCAGGTACTCAAATTTGCAAGAGAACAACCACATTCAACACATACAAGAGGTGGCAAAAAGATTTCGGAAGGGTCAAAAATCACTTACAATTAAAGCAAGGAGCCACAAGCTCAAACTTTCCACAAAAAGCAATGTATACACGAATTTAAAATGTCAACCCAAATATATAAATAAAACGGAGTCACAAAAGATGGGCCTTACCCCACCACACATAAAAACATTTGTCCTCAAATGCAAATAAAAACATCCACCAGTCGAAATAAAGTAAGGCAGAGATGGAGGTAAAGAGAGGGTCTTGTCTACACAGTCGCTCCATATGTTTGGGCATCGGTGCTCAATGCATCACTCTGAGTCTGAGCATTAGTGCTAGAGATCATCTCAGGAGGAACGGCAGTGCCAAATCCACTTGGGGTTGTCACGTGCGAGTCCTCCAGAAAGACATGCACAGCTACACAAAATCCCTAGGCCCATGAATGAATATTAGGGTCTCTGATAGTGGTCTTCCTGTTATAAGTGGACCTCTTGCCTTTGGCTTTCCCACCCGTTGTGGGAAGTTTCGTAGCTTTGCCTTTAGGTGTAGCTGCATCCTCATTTATCGTAATCCCCTTAGCCTTCTCTTGGACTGGTATTATTCTTTCAGCTGCTTTTGATCTAGTCATGTCTGCAAAACCTCGAGTAGAAGTTAGGAAATATTCAAACGAACACACAGAAAATTAGGCACAGACAGACTCACCAAAATAGTTGGCGGGTCACCGAATTGCTTCGGTGAACTGGGCTAGCCAGCCGAAATTTATAATGTAAGAAGGGTTCAGGGGTTCAGACAAAGGGCGATCAAAAAGACTTTCGGCGAGTCGCCGAGTTCCTTCGGCGACCTCAAGCTTCTCGTCAAAAGTTATAGACCCCAACAATACATTTAGCATGAAATTAAAGGCGAGATGGGGACACTAGGCAAACCGTCGAGCGGTTCGGTGAGCTTGACCCAGCTCGCCAAACGGCCCAACGTGCCTATTTTCAACCCAACTTCTCGAATTCAACCCCGCAACCCCCAAAAACAACATCAAAGCATGCACTAGTTAAATTAAGCTCAGACCCATAACAGCCAAGCATAATACCAACGAAATTTACTTCATTTTAAGCTCAAGCCTACGTGATTTCGACAATCAAAACATTAAGAGCAAGATTATCAAATTAAATCAGGCAATCAAACATACTAATTCTATCAAAGAGGCCCAGCACACGACAACACGATAAGATTATTGCAAATGAGTACAATTTTGATAAAATAATATCGGGGTTCGGAAAACCAACCTTTGATGCCGATTAATGAAGATTTAAATGTTAGGTGCCAAAGTAATCCACAATCCAAGCACCAATCAACGACTAAAATACTCTAAAATGCAAGAAATATAGAAACTAGAGTGCGGGTGTGAGTTTCAGAAGATAAAAAGTGAGGGAAAGTGAATGAATTTGAAACTTTTAAACCTTTGGCCAGAAAAACTATCCAGTTCATGCCCATTTGGCGACATTAGTCGTGCTTCACCGAGCTACTCGACGACACGTTGAGTAGTCATTCACCTCACCAAATTTTACAAGACCTTTAGTTATTGCGTGGGTCCAAACGGCGGTCGCCATCAGGTTCACCGAGTTTTACAGACTCCAATGTAAAATTTTCTTG
The DNA here is from genome assembly GCA_036250405.1 of Solanum raphanifolium. Lineage (NCBI taxonomy): Eukaryota > Viridiplantae > Streptophyta > Magnoliopsida > Solanales > Solanaceae > Solanum > Solanum raphanifolium. The sequence goes on from JAJOOE010010912.1 coordinate 24,609, forward strand.
AGTCTGTCGGTGGTTTAGGTCGGGGTCGCCGACCTCTTCGGTGATTCGCTGAATGAACCTGATGTTCGCCAATCTGTACTTTTCAAACACTTTCCACACTTCCACCTACACAATCAACACACCATTATTTTATCAAAACAAAATAAAGAAAAAAAAAGGTCTTGGATTGCCTCCTAAGCAGCGCCTCAGTTAACGTCGCGGTACGACGCAAGTCCACCTTCAAACCTCATTCTTGGGGTTAGCCATAGTATCACTAGGCAAACCCCCCCTGCTGTCTCGGGTTGAGATGAGACGATATGACCCATTTGGGTCTCCAACTGCTTGATCGACACTAAATGGGAGGTGACGATCTGGCTAAGGGTAGACACATCTTCTTTCATTTCCTTTAAAATCTTATCTGACCCTTCAACTTTGTTGAGGATACGAGAGAGCATATCCTCGAACCGACCACCTTCCGAATCTTTTGGCTTATGGCGCTTGTGGGGAGGCACATACCTATCTTTATCCCCATCCTTCCAATTCGGATTACAGTCCCTCCATTCAAGATCTCGATCTTTCCAACCTTCATTCCTAGCCCAACCTTGGTTACCACCCTGCCTCGGTTAGTTTGAACGATAGCCACCGCCTTAGTTGGCTAGGAAATTACCTCTTCATTATACAAGCCTTCAAACTTGGACTCATCCGGATTAGCACACTCGACACCCACGGCATTGACACTTCGAGCACCAGCTCCCATGACATTTTTAGACAAAATATCAAGTTGTGTCATGATCTTGGCCATGTTTTGGTCCTTCTCCATTTGTTCTTTAGTTAACTTGAACATGAGAGGGGAGACATGGTCTTCACGGGTATACCATGCCCTGTTTGTGATAGTCATGCCATCCAAGAGCTGAGCAGCTATCACATAAAGTTGTTGCATCAAACCTCCCAGAGAGAGTTGGTCAACAACAACCTTATTTATTGAATCCAGACTCCGGTAAAAATACTGCAGCAATACGTTATCAGGCAAGCCATGGGTTGGGTATTGAAGCACCAACTTTTTGAATCGCAGCCAAGTTTCATGGATAGGCTCACCTTATAGACACTTAAAGCTCTGAATGATATCCCAAAGAGTCATCATATTCGAGGGAGGGAAAAATCACACTTGAAATGCGGTGACCAACTCCTCCCACGAAGTGATTGATTCATGTGGCAATTTAGCCAACCACTTGCACGCCTCACCCATCAACGAGAACAGGAACAACCTCAATTGGACCAATTCTTGGGAGATATTCTTGAAGGAGATGGTCCGCATACATCCATAAAGTTTCTAATGTGCTCATGGGGATCCTCATGAGCCAAACCACTGAAAAGCCCTTTTAGGTGCAAGAGTTGCAACATAGTACTCGTGATGTGGAACACCACATTCCCTTCGGCCGGAGGTAAGCGAATGGCACCAATACCGCCCATGAGATAAGGGTCATTAGAATAAGGCTCGTTGACATCATTGAGATTTCTGATGTCGTCTTGATGGCCTACTTGGCTGCCATTGTTGCCGTTCACGCTCATACTTCTTGTTTTCAACACAAACAAGTAAAACAAAGCTAAAAATTAAGTAAGTAGAACTATAACTAACAAGAACAAAATCCGACTTCACTAAAAATTCTCAATTAACACCATTCCCCAGCAGCGGCGCCATTTTGATTTGACGTATCAAGACACTACTTCCAGTTCAAGTGCCAACGATCGCGTGTAGTAATATAACCCAACTGAATGGGTTGGGATCGTTCCCACAGGGAGCGGTTTGTAATTGAGAATAAATAGAAAAGCAAAAATATGTTCAAGTTAATTATAGCTATAGATATTAACGACTGAAAACATGATAAATCAAAGGGTGACACAAGTGTCAGTTATCAAAGGGGGTTTTGTAAGCAATTATCAACTAAAGTAGCAAGAATATAAAGATATGAATTAAGGAGACGGGATTCTTGGGATGTGATAGGAATATGGGCTAAAATAAACAACCAGGTAAATGTTATTGATAGTAAATCGTTGAACATTTGTAACTAAGCTAGACTTTAGTAGGGGTAAATTTTCTCTTGAACAATTTACCCCGAATCAAATCGGTTTCTCTCGAACACCGATTTGCAACAATTAAGCACAGCCTTCGCCTTAGCCCATTCACTCTCTCGAGCTAAATGTGTGGGAGAAGGTCTAGGATTCACTCTCTCGAGCTGAACCCACGATTACACAATAACCACAGGCTATCGATTTCGTAGTTTTGGTTTTAAAACCTCTCTCTCGAGCAAGACAAAAACACGAAGGTGAAATCGTGCAACTATAAACCCATTAAGTTCAAACATAACTACTAAACGAAATCACATTCAAACAGCAAACAGACTATCAATGAGCAATGCCCAACAGTAAATTTAACCCATATTCACATAATCACACCCCAAGAATTGGGCGAGCTGAACCCACGACTACATAATAACCACAGGCTATCGATTTCGTAGTTTTGGTTTTAAAACCTCTCTCTCGAGCAAGACAAAAACACGAAGGTGAAATCGTGCAACTATAAACCCAT
>JAJOOE010010914.1:0-65613 GCA_036250405.1 Solanum raphanifolium
AGAAAGTAAATAAAACTTGGGTTGCCTCCCAAGAAGCGCCTTAGTTAACGTCGTGGCATGACGCAAGTCCCCACTCAACCTTCATTCCTGGGGTAGAGGTGAGATAACACATGACCCATTTGGGTCTCCAGTAGCTGAATTGACATGGAATGAGAGGCAGTCATCTGATTCAGTAGTGAGACATTCTCTTTTATCTCTTTCAACACTCTGTTGTGTTTTTCGAGTTTGTGAAGAATGAGTGAGAGTATCTCTTCCACTTGTCAACCCTCGTACTCTTTGGACTTTCTACGTTCGTGAGGGAGAATGTAGTGATCTTTCTTTTTGTACGATACTTCTAATTCCATGATCTTTCTGGCTAAGAGATCCAGCTGAGTCAATAATGTGGCCAAGACCTGATCCTTCTCAGTCTCCTTGTTGGTCTTGGCCATATGATCAAGGAGTTGGGCTGCTATTTCATAGGGTAGTCGTGTGAGATCACCCGGAGAAATTTGGTTAGCCACTCCTATATTCTCAGGACCAAGAACTCTATATATTCATTCCAGTAGCATCTTATTTGGAATTCCATGAGTTGGGCACTGCTTCACTAGTTCCTTAAAACTTGGCCACAACTCATGAATAGTCTCATCCTCAAATTGATTGAAAGTTAGGATGTCATCCCTGAGAATCATCAATCTCAAAGGAGGGTGGTCCGTTGGGTCACCGTTGCTACAAGACATGTTCCTTTCTTTTGTTCTAAACAAGCAACATGAAAACCAAAACTGAAAGTAAGTAGATTCAACTATGACTACAAAGAACAAAATTCAACTTAACCAAAGAATCTTAACCAACACCACTCCCCGGCAGCGGCACCATTTTAATTAATGACGTTTCAAAGATAGTTCATCCAATTCTAAGCGTCAACAATCGTTAATTAGTATATAACCCAACAAAATGAGTTGGGGTCGAATCCCACATAGAGCGTACGTGTTTAAGATTCAATGGTAAAGTGCGAACATGGTCTAATCAGTCATAAGAATAAACATTATCGAGTAAAAACATAATTCAAATTAGGGGGTGACACGAATGCCAAATCAGGGGTTTTTTGTTTTAATTATCAACTATAACAGCAGCAAATAATACGAAATAACAATAATGAGACGGGTTCTTGGGATGTGATTTGATTATAGGTTAATGTAGACAAATGGGTAATTACAACTATTAGAAAATAGCTAGATATTAGTGATTAAGCTAGACTATACAGGAGGTATACTTTCTCTCGAACAATTTACCCCGAATCAAGTCGATTTCTCTCGAACAATTTACCCCAAATCAAGTCGATTTCTCTCAAACATTGCAGGCAAAATAAGAACAGCCTACACCTTAGTCCAATCACTCTCTAGAGCTGAATGTGTTGAAAAGGGTTTAGGATTCACTCTCTTGAGCTGAACCCATGACAACCCAATACCCACAAACCATCAATCAATAATCTTAGTTTTAAAACCTCTCTCTCGAGCAAGTAAAAAACACAAGAGTAGAATTGCATTTGCAACTACAATTCTTAAATTAAACCACAATTGATAATTGAAATCACTTCTAAACAACATTTAAAATAACAATTAGCAATACCCATAAACTAAATCAACCCATAATCACATAATCACACCCCAAGAATTGGGGTTTTAGCTAGACATCATAAAAAGATAAAAAAATTTACCAAATTGAGTTTCTATCAATTGGTAAGATTGAATTCATCTTTACAAAGGTCCAAATCAAAGAATCTCAAAGACCCACTTTCAATTTCTCAAAAGTGAAAAACTTCAATTCTTCAAAAGCTAAGGAAAATCTCTTCAAATATGAAGACAAATACTATTTAGAATAAAAAAATGATTCAATGATATAATTGATTAGAAGATGTATTTATAGTCGCCAAAATTATGCTGTGAAAAGCCACTCGGCGATCCGCCCCTTGGTCATTTCCATCTCCTTTCTGCCTTGACCTTCAGCATCCTCAAGTTCTGTAACTTTGGACGATCTAAGACTGCATAACGGAACCACTCGGCGATCCGCCGACTGCTCCTTGCACTGGCCGACTTGGTTGTTTCCTTCAGGGCTTGGCACACTGGAACATTAGGCGGTCAAGAAGCCGTTCGGCAACTCGCCAAGTAGACTTGGCGATCATCAGACTTACTTTTCTTCATTCTTTTAGCTCGCTTTGTTCCTTTTTGCAAATTAGCGTCCTTGTTTTGTTCCTCAATCCAAATACCTGGAAATCAAGGGTTTTACATCAGTTATTGGCACAAAATGAACATTTGAGGACACTAGATCTATACAAATAAAGCCCTAAATGAGTCCAAATCTAGGACTCATCAGAGAGAAAGGATGTTTACTCTAATTGCAAGGGACAAAGAAGTATCTTCAGAGGGTTGAGAATTGGGTTTGGAGACACGTAGTTCCATCCATTTTTCTCTGGTTATGATAATAGTGTCATGGGTTCATCAGACTCGTTAAAAATAATTGGATAAGATTTGAGAAAGAAGTCTATAGGCGTTCGGTTTGAGTGTGGTTATAAGTGTTTTTATGTTATCGACTTTGGAAACTGGTACAGTTGTAATCTCAATTCAAGTTTTTAATTGTTAATATATGCTTGTGGTAGTATGTTTTCTCTAGATATGAATTGGTAAGGTAAGAAATGACTGACTACATTGTATATTGAGCATTTCGAATGACTTGTGCATGGTTTGGATCATAAAGTTTGTTACTTTTCATCGTTAAAGGAACTAAGGAAAGGTTCACTTGAAAGTGTCAGTTTAGAGTATAAGGCAATATTTCATGCATTGTTGATCAAATTATAAGATTGGTAAGCAAGTTACTGAAAATAATGAGAGTCTGGTGTATTGAAGATTTCACGGTATTTGAAATTTGCGTCATGGGAAGAATTTGTGAAATGTGAAGGTATATGACCTCTGGTATAGACCCTTGGTTCAGAGTTGAAGGTTGTATGAATTTTCACCGTTGAGTTTATATATGACTATGAGATGTGAACTATACCGGCACAGACTTACTAAGGGTTTATCAATGAGTTTTATGAAGATTGGGTTTTGATTTTTGTTACAAAAGGGATGTCTGGAAGATTTTTAATCCATTTGAAGGATTCGATTGTTTAAATTATGAGAGGTGACTTATGGATGAGCAACGGTATGGATATAAAGTTCTACTTGGTTATTGGGGCTTTCAAGAGGATTGAAACTACGATATTAAATGGGACTACATCGACTGCCGTGATGCTTTACATAAAAACTTGATGGTAAATAAAGATATGTGCTCATAGTATACATAATTATTGAGGTGGCAAAGAATTTCTCTTAGTTTTGGCATGTATGTATGCCGATGTGTATGGTATTTGAAACTTGGTATGTGAAAAATTGTGTGGAGTTGACATTGGGAGGTTCAATAGCTTTATCTCAATGGGAAGGTACTACCAGATTTGGAATTAGTGTTATCAACCTTGTCTGGGACCCGTATCTGTCATATAATGTTTGCATGGAAATAGAGGGAGCCATAGTTCATAATTTTTGGAGGTGACAATGTGTTTTGTAAGAATACTTTGATACTAGTAACAATTTGAGAGCAAGGTAAATGACCGGTGTAGTTATTATGTTCTGTTAGTAGTAAGAGTATTGGTTTCATTGGAATACTATGAGGAGTATTTGGGGTTTAATATATCGAGTATGTACGATTCTAATGGGGACCTGACTATTTGATTGTGGGTAATTTAAAAAAAAGAGATAGATTTAGATGAACGAATATTTTTGATATGGTCATTATGGAAGGAGTATCTTGTGTTATTCGACCTTGGTTTCGTATATATACCTAATTTAAAGTATATATTTATGTATTAGGTCAATTCTGTATTCTGTAAAGGGCATAACACATAAATGTGCCCTTTAACTTAGCCTCAACTGACATTTATGTCCCAACTAACACATAATTATAAGCATCTTCATGGATATGATTTTTACATTTTTCAGAGAGTTTTCGGTAACTTTAATCCAAAAATAGATACAACTAAATTGAACCTTATTGATCCACCTCTCAAAATTACCGCCAGTCTACCTGTTAATGGATTGATAGTCATCAGATTTGTCGCAGACAATCCATGTATGAGAGAAATTATATGCTAATTTTCCCAACTCTTTTCTATACAACATCACATTTTAATTGTTCAAACATAACAATATTAACTTAAACTGGAGTGTGGCTAATGCACTATCACTTGGACGTTCACATTACGCGAGGTTTGGTCGTGGCGTTCCTTGTGGAAAATGTCAAGTTACTGAAGGTGTATGAATCAACATACCAACAATGGAGAAAAACAGAGAAGATTCTGGGGAAGAAGAAGATATTTTCATTATTCTGTAACTGAATACATGTGCCTCTATATATACACTACAAGTAGAAATGACAGCTCACTCTAACTAACTGTCTAACAATATTCCTAACTAATCCAGCTTAATGACTAAAACAAATTAATTAGCTTAGCCTCATAAACAGTACTAACTACTTTTAACTAACTAGTCAGTGTTTTGAGACTAAGGTACATTTGTGCATTTTCCAATTTCCTTTACACTCCCCCTCAAGCTTGGACCTATGAAGATGTTCTTCATTCCGAGCTTGGACATCATGTAAGTATGAGATGCTTTACCAAGGCCTTTAGTGAACAAATCAGCTGGTTGTTCTGATGAAGGCAAATAGGTTGTGACAATCAGACCATCTTGAATCTTTTCTCTAGTGAAGTGACAATCTATATCTATGTGTTTAGTCCTCTCATGAAACACAAGATTGGCAGCTATTTGGAGGGCTGACTTGCTATCAGAAAACAAGGAAACAGGTGTCTTCACTTGCACACCAAGTTCTTTAAACAACCCTATCATCCATATCACTTCTGCAACTGAGGATGCCATAGCTCTATACTCTGCCTCTGCTGAACTCCTTGAGACTGTGGCTTGTTTCTTGGACTTCCATGAAATAAGAGAACTCCCATAGTGCACTAGATAACCAGTTATAGATCTTCTACTGTTTATGCAAGCTCCCCAGTCAGCATCACAATATACTTTCAACAGATTATCACCAGTAGCAGACATCAATATTCCTGATCCCGGTTCATGTTTTACATACCTCACAAGTCTCATGGCTGCCTCCATATGAGACTTCTTTGGGGAATGCATAAATTGACTCAAGCTCTGTACAGCAAAAGCTATGTCTGGTCTGGTTGTTGTGAGATAAAGTAACCTACCAATAAGTTGCTGATAGCTAGTGGGATCTGCTAGTGTTAAATCGTCAGAAGTTGATGGTACATGTTGGTCAAACTCGACTGTGGTGAGCTTTTGATTCTGCTCCATGGGAGTTGTAACAGACTTAGCACCTGCAAGTCCCATGTCAGCCACTAACTCCAAGGCATACTTTCTCTGATGCATTAAAATCCCCTTATCACTTCTGGCAAACTCAATGCCAAGAAAGTATCTAAGTTCTCCTAGATCCTTGATCTTAAAAGCTGCATGCAATACTTCTTTAGTGTGTGAAATTATGGAATGATCATTACCAGTAATTAGTAAGTCATCCACATAAACCAAGACTATAGCAATCTTGTCACCTTCCCTCTTAGTAAACAGAGAATAATCACTTGAACCTTGATGAAAACCAGATGAGGTCAAGGCAGTAGTAAGCTTAATGTTCCATTGCCGTGAAGCCTGCTTTAGACCATACAAGGACTTCAAAAGCTTGCATACTTTTCCAGCACTTTTCTCTTTCACAAAAAAACCTTCAGGAATGGTCATGTAGACTTCTTCATACAAGTCTCCTTGTAAGAATGCATTGTATACATCCATTTGATATAACTTCCACCCCTTGACCGCTGCTAAGGAAATAATAGCTCTGACTGTGGCCATTTTGACAACAGGGGAGAAAGTTTCCTGATAATCCAATCCTTCCTTTTGACTATACCCCTTAGCTACCAGCCGGGCCTTTAGCCTCTCTATTTCACCAGTCGCCTTATACTTTATCTTATATACCCATCTGCATCCTATAGCCTTCTTGCCTTGTGGAAGAGACACAATCTCCCATGTGTTGTTATCCTCCAGTGCTTGCACTTCACACTGCATAGCATGCTTCCATCTAGCATCAGAGGCAGCCTCTGAATAACTAGCAGGTTCAATTTCAGTGGAAAAATTTGCTACAAAGCTTTGATATTTTGAGGAAAGTCCAGTGTAGTCAACATGATTAGCAATAGAGTGCAAACATTTCTTGGACCCAATTTGAAGCACAAAGTCTTTGTGCCATATAGGAGGTTTTGAACCTCTGGCAGACCTTCTGATATCTGCAACATTAGTTTCATTCACATGAACAATAGCTGGTATAGGGTCTGATACATCATCTACCTGAGAACCTTCCATACTAGGTGAACCAAGAGGGGCAATCACAGGTTCATCACATAAAGAGATGGGAATGGAAGTAACCAGATCATCATAGGAAAAATGAGTAGTGGTAGAAACATCTTCTTTGTCATTCGGCAAGTCATTCTGAAATGGGAATATCGTTTCCATGAAAACCACATCTCTACTAACAAAGAAAGACTTGTTTTCGAGGTCATATAACTTGTATCCCTTTTGATGAGAACTATATCCAACTAACACAGCTCTTACAGCTCGAGGACTGAACTTATCCTTTTGGATGAGAGTGGTGGCAAAACACAAACATCCAATGACTCTTAAATGTAATAAGGAGGGAAGTTTATTGTAGAGCAACTGAAAAGGTGATCTCCCATTCAACACAGTAGAAGGGATCCTATTTAGAATATACACTGCAGCCTCAATGCACAACCCCCAAAATCTACTTGGCAACCCACTTTGAAACTTGACTGCCCTGGCAGTCTCAAGTATGTGTCTATGTCTCCTTTCCACCACACCATTTTGTTGTGGTGTGTATGGACAAGAGCTCTCGTGTATTATTCCATAAAGTTGAAACAATTCTGTGCAAGCATGACTGTAGAACTCCCCACCATTATCTGACCTCAGCCTCTGAACCTTCTTACCAAACTGTGTCTCTACCTTAGTAAAAAAGTTTTTTAATAACATCAACACATCAGATTTAAGTCTCATTAAAAATACCCATGTCCACATTGTGTGATCATCAACAATGGTTAGAAAATATCTCATTCCATCAAAAGTTTCCCATTTGTAGGGTCCCCATACATCAACATGTAACAATTGAAAACTAGAAGTAGATCTACTCATGCTATGTGGAAAAGGTAATCTGGTTTGCCTTGCTAGTGGACAAATCTCACAATTATTCAAGGTGAAAACAACATTCTTATTTAGATTCTGAAACATAGGTATTTTCCTAAGGACTTTCATTGGCACATGACACATTCTCTGATGCCAAGTAGCAGCATCTACCTCCTGTGTAACTGCAAAACATTTTCCAGTTCCATTCTTCTTGTTTCCTGCTTGTGAATATAGGGTATAGAGACCTTCCTCTTCTTTACCAATCTCCCTCACATTCCCAGAGATGAGATCCTGAATAACACAACAGTTTGGATAAAAAATGGCACAGCAATTCAAGTCCTTTGTCATTTGTGAAACTGACATAAGATTGAACTTGAAGTCCGGCACACACAAAACATTTGTTAAAACATCATTTCCACCTAGATGATAGTTCCCTGTGTGTGAAACTCTAGCTGATTCTCCTGTGGGCAGCTGTACATGACCTGCATTTTCTATTAATCCCCTATCCAATAAATGTGTGTGATCTCCGATCATATGATTGGAGGCCCCTGTATCGACAATCCATTTTATGAGATCCGGGGAATGAGTAGAGAAATTACCTGCCATATGAGCACTACCATTGACATTGCCATGTCCACCAGCATGTGCTTCTCTACTATCAGAAGTACTTGGTACATGTGAATGCATGTCCTGTTGCTGCATGTGTGGATAACCAGGTCTAGGGTGCATTGGTTGATGGTGACAACATTGAGAGAAGTTGTCTTGTTGTTGAGAGACCATCTGATGATGATGGTGTTGGTCCTGAGGACCTGCATAATTAGCATCAATTATAGCAGAACTACCTGAAACAGGGCCAGTCACAACATTAGCTCTCCTTTTTCCTTTGAAGTCACTTGGATACCCAATAAGTCTGTAACAATCTCCCTTCACATGTCCAGTGAGATGACAATGATCACATTTCTTCAGCTTGTTGCAGTCAGCCTTCACATGACCTTTTATGTGACAAAAATCACAGAAGAGATTACCATTGAAATTCCTCTTTGACCTATAATGATCATCACCACCAGGTTTAGAAGTGTACATAGCTGTAGGATTAGAGGTCATCACCCTATTAGTCCCTGCGACAATCCTTTGACTCTCATCTTGATTGACCATTGCATAAACTTGGTTAACAGAAGGAACCTGTGGCATCATTAAGATCTGGCTTCTAGCTTGGCTATAACTATCACTCAATCCCATCAAAAACTGTAAAACCCTTTGATATTGAAGATGTTCAATGAATTCTCTAGATTTAGGGCAGTCACAAGAAGGAGGAGGCATAATTGAATCATATTCATCCCACAAATCCTTGAGTCTAGAGTAGTATACAGAAACTGAAGAAGTACCTTGAATTGAAGTAAAAATTTCCTTGTGCAATTGGAAGGTTCTGGAACTATTGATCTTGTCAAATCTCTCCCGTAAGTCCTCCCAAATCAAGTTACTATTTGAGCAAAATAGCACACCACTGAGAAGATCCTTGCTGACATTGCACATTAGCCAGGAGACTACAATTGCATTGCATCGGTCCCAAAGCTTGGCCAAATCTCCTGTGAACTGATTCCTCTTGACAGAACCGTCAATGAATCCTAGTTTGTTTCTCCCTAGCAGCGCAAGTTTAACAGCTCGACTCCACAATGTGTAATTGTCTGATCCAGTCAACATGATTTCGATCGAAAGAGAACCAGGAGCATCTGATGGATACAGATAGAGAGGGTGATGATAATCAATTGTAGTTGTAGCGTTCGCAGAATCATTTTCCCCCATGAATCCTAAATCTGGTAGAAAACCTAACTGAAAATTGGCAGAAAATTGAGTAAACTAAGCGAGAACAAGCACACAATCCCTCGAATTCTTCACAACATGTGAGCAATCCCCTCGATTTGCACCTGTCGTGGCTCTGATACCATGTCAAGTTACTGAAGGTGTATGAATCAACATACCAACAATGGAGAAAAACAGAGAAGATTCTGGGGAAGAAGAAGATATTTTCATTATTCTGTAACTGAATACATGTGCCTCTATATATACACTACAAGTAGAAATGACAGCTCACTCTAACTAACTGTCTAACAATATTCCTAACTAATCCAGCTTAATGACTAAAACAAATTAATTAGCTTAGCCTCATAAATAGTACTAACTACTTTTAACTAACTAGTCAGTGTTTTGAGACTAAGGTACATTTGTGCATTTTCCAATTTCCTTTACAGAAAATGGAGTTAGTGAACTGTAATCATTGGAGGCTCCTCTAGTAGATTATCCTATTAGTTGACGACTACAAGAAGCAACATAATATAAAAATTCAGAGTCGTAGAGATATTAGTTTAATTGATTTAGGCATTCAATATGATATTCCCTTGCATATATTTTGCCCTTTTTTATTTTTTTATTTTTTATAGATAACTGAATCAATATGGTCTCAAAACTGGTCCTTGAATTCACTATCTGTCGTTGAATTGAGGAAGAATATATCCCAGAATAATTCAATTGTATGGTTACGAGTATAATTAACAAAAAATGAATTCATTTGAGTATTGAACTAAATTTGAATGTCACCTTTCTATAAATAGTAATAAGACAAGCAATGTAATCATCAATAGTAAGAATTTGCTCCTTTTCGTAAATTGGAGAAAAAAGAGATCTTTTGAGAAATGACTTTGTTATCATGATCCACAAAGATTTAGCTCTTTATTGTTCGGATTTTTAAAAAGGGAAAGATGAGTGCACTAAGCTTTCATTATAGGCGGGATCATCAATTTTCTTACTCACAATCGTCCCAACTGTTTCATAACCTTCATCCCAATTTTGAATATTTTCCACATGAGAAGTCACCATCAAATCGACTAATAACGCGGATCAAATGTGTTAATGTGTTGTTGTAGTTCAAATATTTTAATTAAGTCAAATTGAAGTTGTTGATGTATTAAACCTTTAGTTGGATAGTCTTTCATTACATGATGGCAAAATAGTGAATTTAACTACCTTGATGTCCTTATAAGTACATGTGTTAATTTTTTTTATTTTTCTTTTGTAAAATCGATCAACAAAATAAATCAAATCTAATTGACCTAAATTATATTTTCGGTTTTTGAGTTATAAATAAGTAAGTTATAATATAAGTCTATAGTCACATCAAATATTTATCCCTAGGGTTAAATTTTCATTAAATTTCACATTTAAATTGAACATCTAAGACATTAACACTTTGAGAAATAATAATAAGCATGGAGATTTTTCTAAGCTTGTCAACTTGTTCGGGTTGACCCAATTATGATCTAATAAGACCGGCCCACTAAGGGCCTGCCAATGATAGGAGAAGACCAACTCTTTGACCTCACTTTCTTGGGCTGGACCATTAAGCCTGGGAGCCTGATAGACCGACCTAGTAGCGTAACGATAGCCCGCAGGCATGGCCCTATTAAAAAAATTTAAAATCTTGTTGGATCCAACTGTTGGTCCAACAGTTTTTCAAAACAAATGGAGCACAATTCACTGCCAAATCCAAAACATATTTTTAACACGAAAATTTCAATAATTACATTGTAACCCTTTTTTTTAAACTATAAATACTTCCCGCATGTCATCATTTCTTATAACAATCTCCTTATTTCTCTTATTATTTTGCAATTATCAACATCAAATGGAAGTTTTCAACGTTCAAGTGTTCAATTCATTAATTTATGGTTGCCTAATTACTTCTTTGTCTCTGATAATTTTGTATATTCGTCCATCTCTTATTTTTATTTAGTATGTTAATTCTTGAAACTTCAATTATATTATTTTGTATTTTAATTTTTTCTTAGTTCAATTTGCATAATGTATAAAATAAGAAAAGTAGGTAAAAGTGTTAAAAATTTGAGTCGCAAGAATAGTAATAGTACTACTAGTAGTAAGAAAAATAGTGGATTCTGATAGAGGTAAAACAAGTACTAGAAGACATCTCGTATCCCTGAAACACTACCTATTGAAATAGAAGGCCTGGGTGTGGGTGCTCATGATATGAATTAATTTGAGGCACTAAAAATATATGGTATAAAAGAAAGAATAAAGTAAAGGTAGACGTAGATAATTTGTGATGTCGAGATGGAAATACTACTCATGATACATTACTATTTCAAAAATATTTAGTAGATTGCTATGTATGGTAATCCTATATGATGCATTAATGTAGTAATGATTGCTCATAAGATCTTTGATTTTAGATCGATTCACTTTTTGGTTTTAGATCGATACATTAATTGACAAATTGTAACAAGCTAGCATAATTCAAAAGTCAAAATTCTTCTTCTCATTCTTCCAAAAAAACACTCAATTTTTGAATCAAACTTGTCGACAAATTCTACTAATACAACGTTAATTTATTGATCATTTCGAGACATTCCGGAATCTGGGAAAGTGAAGTGATATATGAACGATAAAAAGTGATGGAATTGTTGTTCACCAAAATATTAATTTTGTGAATCTCAAATCAACCATTCCAGCTGAATTAGAGATTGATAAATTGAGCAAAAAATTGTAAATCAAATACATCATTAAGGTGAAGAAACAAGAGCCTGGATTTTCAATGTATCCGCGATGCATTGATACAACATACAAAAAGGCTGAAGAGATACATAACTTAGAGTTTTGAGTACTGTCTCTTTTAAGAGAAACCTTTTGAGTAATAAACTCAAAGTTAGAGGATGAGGAAATGTTTTTAAACATATGAGTTGAATATATTTTGGGAGTAGTATTGTGCACTGATATTGGCACGAGTTCAAACAACTCAAAGTACTCATAAACCATGTAGGCAACGTGGGTAGAAATGGTCATACTTTTTAGATGATTCCTTATTGTTTTTTAAGCATATCTTAGTGCATCCACTTAGTTGAGGATGTTTTATACTCCGGCAAGGTATAGGAAAGTTCTGACAGCGTGGGCGAGACGTTGTATCATCAGATAGCTCATAGTGATGGTTGTTTGTTAGAGAATCTCTCAGATTGAGTTATTTTGTATCTTTATACACAAATTGAGTTATATTGTATTCTTAAATATATTGAGTTAATATGTACCATTTTAAAAGCTTTCTTTATCATGCATCATTATTTTGCTTTATATTAAACTAAGTCTAGCATCCCTGAGTTAGTGTATCCTTGATTACTTCTGAATTGAGTAGATTTTGAGTATTCCTTGAGTTGAGTAAGTTTTAGTTGAGTGAGTTTGAGATGAGGAAAGTATGTTTCCGTCGATTTAAGTTCACGCTTATTTTATGCTTTAGATTTCCCCTTGCATGCTTGTACATTCCGTGTACTGACACCATTTGGCTTGCATATTTTATGATGCAGATACAGGAAATCAAGGTCATCAACAGATATAACGTTGATACAACTTGCAGTCCCAAAGTTGTTTGGTGAGCCTCCTTTCTTCCGGAGGATCCCTCATTTATTTCTATTATTTCAGTTTTGTTAGGATGATCTGGGGTCTTGTCGCGACATCCCTCATAGTATTAGAGGCTTCATAGCCAGTAGTTTTTAGAGTCTTTTCATCTCTATTGTTATTGTTGAAGACTTGAGTTGCCTCTTTTGGCATGTGTATGTTTTTAAATATTATGTGTTATATATTTTGAGATATTTGAGTTAAAGCTTTATCTTTGAGTTCATCTTATGTTGAGTAAGTCTTTCATTCAGAGTTGAGCCAGGCCAAGGGTTTGCTTGGGGCCAGCAATGGTTCTCGAGTGCCGGCCACATCCAGGGTTTAGGCTCGGGGCGTGACAAACTTGGCATTAGAGCACAAAGTTCAAAAGTCCTAGGGTGTCTATGAAGCCGTGTCTGTAGAGTCCAAGTTATCGGTGTGAAGCGCGCCATATCTATAATTAGGAGGCTGCAATATTTAAGAAATAATTCCTTTCTTTCTTACTTTTTTTCATGCGATAGAGTTCAACTTTGTAAAGGTTCTTTCTAATTCGTGCTTGCATGTATCTTTCAGATCATTCCTCCATGAGCAACTATTCCAGGTCGTCGTGCTAGGAGGAATGCTGATCCTAAAGGTCAAGGGGTACCCAATGCACCAGAAGTGAAGCCTCGAGGAGAGGTCACTAATGCTAAGTTGCAGGATGCTATCCGGATGTTGAGTCATGTTGTGACCAACCAAGTTGGGCAACAAAGAGGGAATCGACAAGATATGGTTGATATATCCAGAATCTGTGAATTCCTAAGGATGAATCCTCCAGACTTCACCAGTTCAAGTATCACTAAGGATATGGATAACTTTGTGGAAGAGTTGTAGAAAGTGTTTGAGGTGATGCATGTTGCAGATGCTGACCGTTTGGAACTAGTTGCATACCAACTGAAAGGTGTTTCTAGGATTTGGTACAATCAATGGAAGAAGAGTAGAGATGAAAAGACACCAATTGTGTGTTGGGATGTATTCGAGAGCACCTTCATGGGGCGTTTCTTTCCCCGTGAGCTGAGGGAGGCGAAGGTAAGAGAGTTGTTTAACTTGAAGCATGAATCCATGAGTCTATATGAGTACAGCCTCAATGTCACTCAACTATCCCGATATGCCCCAGAGATGGTTGCTGATATAAGGAGCATGACGAGCTTGTTTTTGTCTAGGTTGTTTCGTTTGTCAAGCAAAGAGGGTAAGGCTGCTATGTTGATAGGGGACATGGACATAACAAGTCTTATGATCTATGTGCAGCAGGTTGAGGAGGACAAGTTGAGAGATAGGGAAGAGTTCTGCAACAAGAAGGCTAAGATAACATGTAATAAGTCCGTGCAATAGAAGGGTAGTGCGAACTAGTAATCTTTTCAGCAAAAGCCAAATGGACCTACTACATTATCTTCTAGTGACCCTGCACGAAGGAACAAACATGACTTCAATAACCAGAATTCTCAGAACTTCAGAGATAGACCTACACAGTTTAAATGTAGTGTGGCACAAGGACATAAGTGGACTCCTGCATGTATTAATTAGTGTGGTAGGAACCACCCAAGAGTGTGTCGTGACGGCTACACTGGTTGCTTTAAGTGTGGTCAAGCGGGTCACTTCATGAGAGAGTTCCCAAAAAATAGGGAGGGAGGTGGTAATAGGCGCAATAGTGCCCAATCTTCTTCAGCGGCTCCACCAGACATAGCTGCACTTAAAGGACCTACTTTAGGGACAGGCGGAAGAGCAAACCATCTGTATGCTATCACCAGTCTCCAAGAGCGAGAGAATTCACATGATTTTGTCACTTCTATGATCAAAGTCTTTACATTTGATGTATATGCATTGCTTGATCCAGGAGCAAGTCTATCTTTTTTGACTCCATATATTACTATGAATTTTGATATACTTCTTGAGAAACATTTTGAGCCCTTTAGTGTTTCCACACTTGTTGATGAGTCTATTCTAGCTGAGAGAGTTTATCGTGGTTGTGTCATCTTTGTCAATCACAAGGACACCATGGCTGACTTAATTGAGCGAGATATGGTGGACTTTGATGTTGTCCTAGGTATGGACTTGTTGCATGCGTGTTATGCCTTAGTTGATTGTAGAACTTGAGTAGTTAAGTTCCAGTTTCCTAATGAGGAAGTTATAGAGTGGAGGAGTAGTTCAACAGTGCCTAAGGGTCATTTTATTTCGTACCTTAAGGCGAGGAAGTTAGTTTCCAAGGGATGCATCTATCACTTAGTCTGAGTCAATGACTCTAGTGTTAAGACACCACCTATTCAGTTATTTCCAATTGTGAGCTACTTTCCAGAGGTCTTTCTAGATGATCTTCCCAGACTCCCTCTTAAGAGACAAATAGACTTCGGTATAGATATCCTTCATGATACTCGACCTATCTCTATTACTCCATATAGATTGGATCCAGCTGAGTTGAAAGAGTTAAAAGAGCAGTTGAAAGATATCATTGATAAAGTTTTCACTCGACCAAGTGTCTCACCTTGGGGTGCCTGGACTTTTTTGTGAGAAAGAAAGATGGTTCACTTAGGATATGTATTAATTACCACCAATTGAACAAGGTTACTATCAAGAATAAGTATTATCTTCTGAGAATTTATGATCTATTTGATCAACTTCAGGGTGCCATTTGTTTTTCTAAGATAGACCTCAGATCAGGTTATCACCAGTTGAGGGTAAGAGAGAATGATATTCCAAAGACAACATTCTGGACCCGTTATGGTCATTATGAGTTTCTTGTCATGTCATTTTATTTTACCAATGATCTTGAAGTGTTCGTGGATCTTATGAATAGAGTGTTTAAGCCTTATCTTAATATGTTTGTTATCATATTCATTGATGACATTCTAAGTTATTCGGGGAATGAGGAAGATCATGCTAGTCATCTTAGAGCAGTTCTCCAAACCCTCAAGGATAGAGAGTTGTATGACAAATTCTCAAAGTGTTAGTTTTGGCTTGAGTCTGTGGCATTCTTGGGACACATTATTTCTGGTGATGGGATTTGAGTTGACACTTAGAAGATTAAGGCAATTCATAAAAGGCCTAGAACCACATCTCTGATTGATATTAGGAGTTTCTTGGAATTGGCTGGTTATTATAGAAGGTTTGTCGAGGGGTTTTCATCTATTTCATCCCCGTTGACTAAGTTGACTGAAAAGATAGCGAAGTTTCAATGGTCTGAAGCTTATGAGCAAAGCTTTCATGAATAGAAAACTAGGTTGATTACTGCCCCAGTATTGACCTTACCGGAGGGTACACAAGGCTTGGTTGTGTATTGATGCAGACTGGTAAATTTATAGCTTATGTCTCCACACAACTTAAGATTCACAAGAAGAATTACCTAATCCATGATCTAGAGTTTGTTGTTGTTGTGTTTGCTTTAAAAATATGGCGTCACTATCTCTATGGTGGTCATGTAGATGTGTTAAGTCTGAAAGATCTTATTCTCTGATAGAGAAGGTGGTTGGAGTTACTCAAGGATTATGACATGAGTATCCTCTATCACCCAGGTAAGGCTAATGTTGTTGCTGATGCATTAGAAGGTTATCCGTGGGTAGTACCGCCCATGTTTAGGAAGGCAAGAAAGAATTAGCCAAAGATCTCCACATCTTTACACGATTGGGAGTTTGGTTAATGGATTTCAATGAAGGTGGAATGGTGGTGATGAATGGGGCTAAATCATCACTAGTGCCCGAAGTGAAAGAGAACAAGACTAAGACCCGGTTTTGCTTGAATTGAAGGGAAATGTTCATAATCAGAGAATGATGGATTTTTAAAAAGAGGGAGATGGCATGTTGAGATATGAAGGTAGGTTGTGTCTACCAAGGGTGGATGAACTCCAAGAGAGGATCATGGAGGAAGCTCATAGTTTTAGATACTCCACTTATCCTGGTTCCACGAAGATGTACTCTGACTTGAGAGAAGTCTATTGGTGGAATAGTATGAAGAAGTGTATCACATAGTTCATTACTAAGTTCCCGAATTGCCAACAAGTCAAGGTAGAGCACCAAAGGCCCAATGTTATAGCTCAGAATATAGATATTACCAAATAGAAGTGAGAGATGATCAATATGGACTTTATTACTGGTTTTTCACGGTCTTTCAAGAAACATGATTCGACTTGGGTGATTGTAGATCGGATGACTAAATCAACCAACCTTTTACCAGTAGAGACTACCCATTCTTCAGAAGATTATGCTAGATTATATATTAAAGAGGTAGTGATACTTCATTGAGTTCCGGTGTCCATCATTTCAGATACAAGTGCACAATTCACCACATAATTTTGGAAGTCTTTCCAGAAAGGTTTGGGTTCAATGGTAAATTTCAGAACCGTTTTAATCCTCGGACTGATGGTCAAATAGATCGCAAGATTCATAATTTAGGGGATATATTCAGGGCGTGTGTGATAGATTGCAAGGGTGATTAGGATGATCACTTACCTCTTATAGAGTTTGCTTACAACAACAGTTAACACTATAGCATTGAGATGGCTCCTTATGAGGCTCTTTATGGGCGAAGATTTAGATATCCTATTAGATTGTTTGAAGTTGGTGATGCTAGGTTTATAGGGCCAAACTTGGTTCATCAAGCTACAGATAAAGTGAAGACTATTCAAGAAAGGTTGAAAACAACGCAGAGTCGTCAAAAATCCTATATAGATGTTAGGGAAAGAGACTTGGAGTTTGAGGTGGATGATTGGGTTTATTTGAATATTTCACCCATGAAGGGTGTTATGAGGTTTGTCAGGAAGGGGAAACTTAGTCTCTGGTATATATATTGGTCCTAACAGGATATCCAAGAGGATTGGCAATGTAGTGTATGAGTTGGAGCTACCATCATAGTTAGTAACAGTCCATCCGATGTTTCACATTTCAATGTTGAAGAAGTGTATGGGCGATCCTTCACTAATTATCCCTACTTTACATATTGGTATTAAGGAAAACCTATCTTATGAAGATATACCCGTTAAGATACTTGATCGTCAGGTTCGCAAGTTGAGAACCAAGGAGGTTACATCAGTCAAGGTATTATAGACGAACCAGTTTGTTGAGGAAGATACTTGGGAGGCTGAGGAGGATATGAAGAAGAGATACCCACATCTCTTTCATTCTAGAGAAATTCCAGACCACAATAATGATTTCTAAATAACACTCTTTTGATTTATATGCTATGTTGTGTTAAATTGCATATTCAGTGTTTGAGTAGGTTGTTAGATGTTTCCACCCTTAGTCATACTTAAGAGTGATCTCATTCAAGGAGGAATGTTCCCAAGGAGGAGATATTATAATATCTCGGTCTTCAAAATAAATAATTTGAGCAAGAACTTATTTGGAAACAGCTAATTTGAAAATTTGACAAGTTATGCTGAAGTTATGAGTTTTAGGTCAAGTTCAAATGACCATAACTCTCATCACTTGATGAGTTAGCTGGCCCATAAGTTATCAAATGAAATATCTTTGAATTCTCTTTCCAACGCCACCGAGTTTGCTTTCTTTTGATTTCGAATGAGGGAGATATGCTCGTTTGAAGTCATCCTGTCCAATTAAGGAAACTTACCTGAATTAATGAGGGTTATGTTGATCTTTTCCTTATTCCATCATCTTTAAACGTTTTTGGTAATATTTTAGGGGTCTAAACTGATTTAGGTCAGTTTTCACAATTCTAAAATACGCTTAGGGATTTGAGACGAGTTCAACAGGAGGAAACAAGGAGGAGTTCAAGTGTTCGCCACGATTTCTTGCCAATCGAGGATTTGTTTCTCCAAATTAAAGTATGTAAGTTTTCATACTGTTGGGTTGAATCACCCACACGCCAATCATGTGAATTCCATCCGTAATTTCTTTATTGAGGTTAAATGACATGAATTATTGATGGGTGTTCTTGAGGTTTTGTTCTTCATGCTTTGTTTAGGGAGTTGTTGAATTCTTGAGGTGAGGATTTCGATTTTGAGAATTATTCTTGAGGAAAAATGAGTAGATTCTCGTGTACTTATATTGGTTAATTAAATCTAACAAAGAATTAAGGAAAACAATCGATTCTAGGCGAGTTAGGGATAGAAAATGAGAAGAAAAAATTATCGGGTTGTTCTGGGGTAAGGGTGGCGCGACGCGCCTGTAGTAGGCCGAAATGAGCTCTCTGAAAATTAGGGACCAGGGCCCCGTGCCAACAGTGCGCCAGGGTCACCTGCCCCCACTTTTTTTTCGTCATTTGTCTCGTCTGAGTTCTTTTAAAGTGTAACTTCACTCATTTCTGATTATAACTACTCTAAACTACATCTAATCATCGAGAGATCCTTCATGACATGAATCATCACCCTTGAATTCATAATTCAAATTCAAGGTAGAGTTAAGAGTAATATCTTGAGAGTTTATTCACGTCATTTTGAGAAGTCTTTTACAAACCTTTTAAACAATTTTTAAGACTTGAGTACTTGAGTATGGGGTTGAGGAGAGTTGAGTTCATTTTAAAAAAATGAATATATGGGAACTAAGTATTCCCAAGAGTAAATGTTTTCACATTTAAATTGAGAGGAAACCTTGATTTCCAAATGAGTTATAAGGAGTTTTGAGTACTATCTCTTTTAAGAGAAACCTTTTGAGTAATAATATCAAAGTTTGAGGATGAGGAAATGTTTTCAACATATGATTTGAGTATATTTTGGGAGTAGTATTGAGCACTGATATGGGGACGAGTTCAAACAACTCAAAGTCCTCATAAACCATGTAGTCAACATGTGTAGAAAGGGTCATACTTTTTAGATGATTTCTTATTGCTTTTTAAGCATAGCTTAGTGCATCCACTTAGTTGAGGATGTCTTATACTCCGACAAGGTATAGGACAATTCGGGCAGCACGGATGAGACGTTGTATCATCACATAGCTCATAGTAATGGTTGTCAGTTAGAAAATTTCCCAGATTGAGTTATTTTGTATCTTTATATACAAATTGAGTTATTATTGTATTCTTAAATACTTTTAGTTATTATCTACTATTTTAAAATCTATCTTTATAATGCATCTTTATTTCTGGTTTATATTGAACTGAGTTGAGCATCCCTGAGTTTGAGTATCCTTGAGTACTTGTTAGTTGAGTAAATTTTGAGCATCTTTGAGCATTCTTGAGTATTCCTTGAGTTGAGTGAGTTTGAGATGAGGTAAGTATGCTTCCTTCGATTTCAGTTCAAGTTTATGTTATGATGTAGATTTCCCCTTGCATGCTCGTACATTCTATGTACTGATGTCATGTGGCATGTATCTTTTATTATGCAGATACAAGAAATCAGGGTCACCAACAGGCACCCCGTCGATACCACTTGCAGTCCCAGAGTTGTTTGGTAAGCCTCCTTGCTTTCGGAGGATCCTTCATTTATTTCTAATATTTCAGTTTTCTGTTAGGATGATGAAGGGTCTTATCCCGACATCCCTCATAGTATTAGAGGCTCCATAGATAGTAGTAGTTGAGGAGTCTTTTTCATTTCTATTGTTAATGTTTAAGACTTGAGTTGCCTGTTTTGACGAGTGAATGCTTTTAAAAATTCGGAGTTCTCTGTTTTGAGACATTTGAGTTAAAGCTTTATCTTTGAGTTCATCTTATGTTGAGTAAGTCTTTTGCTGAGAGTTGAGTCAGGCCAAGGGTTCGCTTGGGGCTAGCAATGGTTCTCGAGTGCCGGCCACGTTCAAGGTGTAGGCTCAGGGCGTGAAAATGTATTACTATTTATGTACTTATTTTATTTGAGAAATAATGTATTTTATAAAAGATACATTATACATGTAATTATTTCAAATAGCTTTTTTTGTGTGTGTTATACATAACACAATGGTGATCAATTGATATGTATTTAATACATGTAATAAAGTTTGTAAAATATTGAATTTGATATATATTCTGTATCTGTAACATCTTGATATTTGAAAGAACTAGAAAGAGTTAGAATTAGAAAGAGTCATTTTAGGAAAGAAGGAAAAAATCTAGAAAATTGGTTAAGTTAAATTTGAGTTTTTGGTCAACTTCAAACGACCATAACTCCTAGCTCAAGATTATTTAGGTGTGATTCCAGATACCGTAGGAACGATCTTGGAATTATCTTTCCAATGCCTCTGAGTTTACTCGATTCCGAGTTCATATGAGTCAGATATGCGTATTTGAAGTTGGGCTGTTCAAATAAGAAAAGTCTAATCCGGAGTTTGGTCTTTTCTGTACCCAATTATTTTTTTTTCATTTTTAGGTAATTAGTTGGGGTCTAAACTGAACTTAGTCAGTTTACGCTTTTGAAAACTAAGTTGGGGTTTTGAGAGAAGAGAAAAGAAGAGGAGAAAAAAGGAGAAGAAGCAAGGAAATCGTCAAATCTTGAAGCTAAGGTCATGGATTTCATAAAGGGTGATCCCTATGAGGTATATGAGATCACATAACATTGGGTTAGTTCACCCACATGCCAATCATGATTTATTAAGTGAAATTATGATCTGGAAAGCATTGAAATTGAGTTATTGATGGATTTGTTTGAAGTTTCTATTGGGTTCTTGATTGTTGAAGTTGTTGAAGAGTTCCTGATTTTAATTCATGAAATTAGGAGTCGTTGTGAGTAGATTCTTGCATATTTTGGTTATGTAGTCGAATCTAAGTGTTTGGGGAAAGACCCAATTGAGTTTAGAGGGTTTAGAGTTGAAAAACGACCAAGGAAATTCATCACAAAATCTGGGGAATGGGGGTGGAGCGCCGCGCCTCTCAGCGCTCCCCTATGAGTCCTCTGAAGTTATGAACCTGGGGCACTGCGCCAGCCAGCGTGCCCCAACTTAAGCTCTGAAGTTTTGGGTCTGGTGCCTTGCGCCACACAGAGCGCCAGGGACGCCAGATCTTCTACTTCTTTCCCATTCTTTTCATACTAGTTCCCTTGAAACATACCTATGTTTTCTAGTTGATTCCTACACTCTAAGGTACGTTTAAACAACATGAAACCATGAGCCTTGAATCCAAGTTCAATTCAAGGAAAGTAAAGATTAAAGTCAAGAGAAGTAAGACTCAAGTCAAGAGAAATTCTTTGAGTTTTCCAAATGTCTTAACTTTGTTTTAAGACTTAAAGTTCAAGTTGAGTATAGAGTAAAGATGTAAAGATTGAAGTTCACTTCTTCAAAGAGTATATGGAGACTATGTATTCCCAAAGAGTTTAAAATGCTTTCACAATTAAGCAAGAGAGGAAACTTTGATTTCCAAGATAGCCCTTGAGCTAAGTTTTTGAGAAATTATCTCAAATCACAGAAAGAAGTATGTTTTTAAACATAAGAGCTAGTATCATATTTTGGGAGTAGTATTGAGCATCAATATGGGGGAGATTTCAGACAACTCAAAGCTCCCATAGGTAGAAAAAGGTCATACTTTTTAGATGATTCCTTAGTGCTTTTTAGCATAGAGTAGTGGATCTACTTAGTAGTCAGGTTCTATACCTTCGGCAAGGTATAGGATGGCCCTAGGAGCGTGAGGCAAAACACTGTATCATCACAATAGCTCTTAAGTGATGGTTCTCAGTTAGAGAAACTCCCACAAAAGTATTTGTATTCTTATATACACTGTTTATTTGTATTTTATATACAAATCAGAGTTTATATCGTATCTTTGCATATACACAGAGTATTATTGTATTTCTAAATACACAGAGTTGATATCCATGTTTTAAAAGCTTTTTGTTTATATTGCATTTAAATTACTGCTTTATATTGAAATGAGTTCAGTTGAGTTGAGTTGAGTCGAGACAGGTAAGTTCTTTCAGTTCCTTCAAGCTTATGTATTGTTTTAGAATTCCCCTCGAATACTCGTACATTCAATGTACAGATGCCATTTGGCTTTCATCTTTTGATGATGCAGATACAGGTAACCAGGATCAGCATCCAGCGCTTCGTTGATCCAGTTGAGCATTCAGAGTTTTGTGGTGAGCGTCCTTGCTTTCCGAAGGATCCATTTTATCGCTTTCAGTATTAGTTAGTTCATTAGATGTCGTGGGTCTTGTCCCTATGCTCATCACAGTTGTTTTAGAGGCTTCATAGACACTCAGATGCTAGTTTTTGAGTTTTCTATTTCCTGTTTTAATGGTTGAGATTTGAGTTGCCACTATTGGCCAGTGAATGTTATCTTGATACATCTAAGAGTTTATTGAGCAGTTCAGTTTACTTTTAAATATAATTTTCTTCATGAGTTAAGTCTTCCACTGAGTAAGTAATCCAGACCAAGGGTTCGCTTTGGTCCAACAATGGTTCTCGTGTGCCAATCTCGCCCATGGTGTAGGCTCGAGGCGTGACAAACTTGGTATCATAGCACAGAGTTCAAGAGTCATAGGGACTCTATGAAGCAATGTCTGTAGAGTCCTAGTTATTGGTGTGAAGTGCGTCACATCTATTATTAGGAGGCTGCAACATTTAAGATTTTGCTTCACTTCTTTCATACTCATTTCGAGCGATAGAGTTCATCTCTATAAAGTCTCTTTCTAACTCGTACTTGCGCATGTCTTTCAGATCATACCTCCAAGAAGGGTTGTCGGAGGTCGTCCGGCTAGAAGGAATGTTGAACCACAGGAACAAGGGTACCTAATGCACCAGAAGTGCAACCCCAAGGAGAGGTCAAAAATGTTGAGTTCCATGAGGCTATCCGAATGTTGATTCAAGTTGTGACCAACCAAGCTAGGAAACAAAGAGGAAATCGACAGAAAGTGGTCAATACTTCGAGGATCCACGAGTTCTTAAGGATGAATCCTCCAAGCTTCACAAGTTCTAGTGTTACTGAGGATCCAAAGAATTTTGTTGAAGAGCTTCAGAAATTTTTTGAAATCATGCATGTTGCTGATACTGAGAAGGTGGAACTAGCTACATACCAAATGAATGGTGTCGCTAGGATATGGTTCGACCAATGGAAGAAGAACCGAGTTGAGGGAGCACCACCTGCGAGTTGGGCTTGTTTTGAGGAGGCCTTCTTGGGGTGTTTCTTTCCCCAAGAACTGAGAGAGGCTAAGGTATGAGAGTTCCTCACACTTAAGCAGGATTCTTTGAGTGTTCATGAGTATAGTCTGAGGTTCACACTGTCACGACCCGAGAGCACCCCTTAGTCGTAACCGGCATACTCAACTTGTTGGAAATCTAATACAAACCTCTTAGCATTCATTCATCTCATAGACACTAAAAACCATAAGGAATTATAAACTTTCTTCACACACGAAGATACTTTCATTACATAACAAGTGGAAAACTTTCTAGACTTTATACATGATGTCTCAAAACCATTTAATACTTGAATACAACATTGGTACTAAGCCCACTCAAAACTATAACAAAACTACAAGACATAAAGGAACATGTTGGATATTGTCCTCGAATCTATGAGGACTCACCAAGTCTTCATCTTCTAACACCTTAGAAACCTATCCATCAACCATGGAATATCAACATCTCCAAAAATCCCTACTCTTTAGTCAAAAGGGAAAGAAAGGGGTTAGCACAATTAAGTACTAAGTATGGAAACCATGCAAAAACATGCTAAAAAGGACATTTGGTTGAAAGTCATGCCTTATGCCATTTTAGTAAAACTTCATGAACATTGACATATTAGGCATATTATAGAACATAACCAACATATAAGATATTAACCACATTATAAACATACTCAACACTTTTACCAAGTAAATCATTTCATCACTTACATGTGAAAGGACCCTTATCCAAAATTACCCTAAGACACACTTGAGTGAGACATGAAGTGGCCGCCCATACAACCTATTCATATACACCTAAGTGTTCCTCAAGGCTACTATAGACAAGAACCATCACGCTTCAAGGTAACATACTAAGTAACTCACTTTATTAACATAAGCTATTCATTCAACAAATCATTTAGACAATAAGTCAACACTGTTCTTTAAAGTCATTTAGGACACGTTCATGCATTTAGGGGACTGCACACTTTAGTCATATAGACTTAGGGAACTCAGTTTAGCACCTTCAAAGCCTACTCGTGCCATGTGTAGATAGCATCCCATACTACTACCTACATGTTGTAGAACCTATCAAGTAACTACAGTTCACACTAAGGGTATCGACTTTTTACATTTAAAGATCCAACTGTCAAGAATGCTCATAGCACAAATTTCCAAGAGATTCAATAACAAGGCTCGCCCAATATGTACATCATGTCTTCGCAGCAAGCACAAGTATCAAGAATGTTCGACGCCCTGTATCAAGAAGGGTCAAAGCCCAATAATCAAGAGAACCAAGAACCATATTAAAAATGGCTTCCTAGTTCTTACTTAAAATGGACAACTTCCATTCTTAAGATGGACTAAAAATTAGAGTCAAGATGGCAAATGATCTGAATCAAGAGGCATGCCAATAGTGACAAAGTCACAGCCACAAGAAGGACAAGGTCCCAACAAGAGTGCCAAAGGATCAAACAATCCGTACAAGTGGGAGAGTTACACAAGCGTCTTTAACATCTTAAAGGATACCAACACGACAATGCAAAGTGACAAGACGTAACCAAGGTACGAAGATCAACTTTCAAATATTCCAGCAGTTAAAAGAGTGCAAGTACAAGTTTTATACATAAACCTCAGTACTTTAACAAAGACACAGTCCGCACAACTTTGCGAGTTTAGATTGTAGACCAACCAACGCTTCAAGGTCCTCAACTTGTTCATGAGTATATACAACCTTAAAAATGCAATTACATAACTTGTTTAACTTCTATTAGCTCAGTAATGTTGACATAAAACAGGATCATCATCACAAGTTAGCCTAGCATGTACAAATACAACTATGCTCCCAAAACAATGAATCTGTCCAGCCTGGTACCTCAAGTCGCTAGTTAGATTAGAAAAGGAAAACGGAAAAACTAGACTTTATAACCTTCATAAAAGATGTAACGACATCTCTTAAGGTTGCAAACAAACAAGAATCACCGCAAAATACATTTTGTACAAAAAGACATATTCAAAATACTATTAGCTGATCATACAGGATTTTAATTTCCGAAATCTTGGCAGAACTTGCCCTATGTTACGTCCCATATTTCGTATTCATAACAGTTCAATTAGAGTTTTACATAAACATAAGAGTTGTGGGTATACGAGTTAGCTTTCCAAATCATATGTATTCATTGTAAACGACGTTCTAGAGAACAAGATATGCATAAATTAATAAACATTACTCAACCTAGAAACATATTTCATCATTTTACTAAATTCTACCACAATTCACCATAAGATAGGTGTAGATAACAATAGAAACCAATAAAACAATTCAATCTAAACATAATTCAATAATCATCATGAAGATTAATTCACAAAATGCCCATTCAAGGCTATGAACCCAATTACTCAATTCACTAACAATTCCACACAATTAGATATAGTTAATGGCATAAATCAACAACCCACAACAATTTAAACATAATTCTATTATCATCGAATCAAAATCAATATACCCACTTTATGGTGAAATTAAGGAAACTTGGAAAGACATGGGTTGATGGAATTTTCTTTCTTAAAAACCATCAACAAACATCAATAATAACATAAATCATCATTAAAAATCATTTAATGCAAGAACCCATGCTTAGAATCAAAATTTGGGTTTTTGTGTTTTTGGAAGAACTTTGAAATCATTTGGATTGAGTTCCTTGAAAGGAAGAATAATCAAGGATAAAGGATCCCCATACCTTAACCTTCATGAATCGCACGAATTTTGAGAAGAAAACACTTGAAACCTTCAACTCTAGCTTGATTTTGGACCTTGACCTTTAATGGAGTTCTAGAGAGAACTTTTAGTAGAGAAGCGTTTTGTTTTTTGAGAAATATGAAGAATGAATTATAAAATACCATTTTAAATGTTTTAATACCGTTTAAAATAATACCTTAACCATGCATCTTGACCGCACGAAATACCATCAACACTCAAGACGATCACAAACGAACCCACGTTAGGCTCTAGTTACTCTAGTTTCTTTTTAGTGTCGTTACATTATCCCCCACTTGGGATCATTCTTCCTCGAATGATACTTAAAACACATTAAGGGTAATGACTTAAGACTAGCCGCCCACAATCAATCATGTAACATCAATATAAGGCACATAACTAGGAGGAACAACAACTCCACATCATTAAGCTCAAAACACAATAAGAAGGTAGGAGCTACATCTACAAACTCATCATGCATCAAAGCTTTACATTCTCATTTCATTGGAGGAACTTCCTTCTCCAAATAAACTCATGCTCACAAACAACTTCACTAGGCACATTATGCAATTCTTCATAAAAGCACAATTATGCAACATCTTTCATGAACCCATCTAAGCATGCTCACATTTTCACCTCATGAAGCAAATAGAAAAATGCTAAACGCACATTTAACAAGAGGAGTACAATTTATGAAAACTCATTTTTTTTCTCATTAAACAAGAATTCAACTAAAACATGCATAACATAACGAGACCATGGAACTCTCTTTCACATAAGACTCCAAAACATGCTACCATCTACTAGAAACTTTTTGTCTTAGGCTTGAATATGCACATAAAGAAGGAGGTAAATATATCAACACCTCTCAACAACTTTACTACTTAACATACCATTCCCCACTTAAGGAAAAACCCAACTAAGGTCAACATGACATAACCCAGGAACCTCAATCAAGACATTCCCAACCTTCAAGAAACCATCAACATACTGGAGCTTTTAAACTAGGAAGGTCCTCATTAAGCAACTCTTGCTCATCTCAACCCTTGGAACACAAACCTCTCAAGGGAAATCACACTATAAGGACCATGACATAAGGAACAAGGAAAAGACATTATAGAGCGAAACTCTATGGCACGACTTGAAGAATGAAGAGGTGAAACATTCTTAGCACCTAATAGGCTCCTATTCATAATATGGCGTGCTTCACAATATGAACAAAACTCTACTAGATGTGGTTCCAGACAACCTAAGACCATTCCCAAAACCTTATGCTCTGATACAACGTTTGTCACGACCCGAGAGCACCCTCTAGTCATAACCAGCGTACTCGACCTCTTGGAGGTCTAATACAAGCCTCTTAGCATTCATTCATCGCATAGGCACTAAAAACCATACGGAATTAAAAACTTTCTTCACACACGAAGATACTTTCATTAAATAACAAGCAGAAGACTTTCTAGACTTTATATATGATGTCTCAAAACCATCTAATACTTGAATACAACATTGGGACTAAACCCACTCAAAACTATAACAAAACTAAGGAAATAAAGGAACATGTTGGTTATTGTCCTCGAATCTACGAGGACTCACCAAGTCTTCATCTTCAAACACCTTAGAAACCTATCCATCAACCATGGAATATCAACATCTCCAAAAATCCCTACACTTTAGTCAAAAGCGAAAGAAAGGGGTTAGCACAATTAAGTACTATGTATGGAAACCATGCAAAAACATGATAAAAAGGACATTTGGTAGACAGTCATGCCTTATGCCATTTTAGTAAAAATTCATGAACAATGACATATTAGGGATATTATAGAACATAACCTACATATAAGATATTAACCACATTATAGACATACTCAACACTTTAACCAAGTAACTAATTTCATCAACCAAGGACCCTTATCTAAAATTTCCCTAAGACACACTTGAGTGACACATGAAGTCGCTGCCCATACAACCTCTTCATACACACCTAAGTGTTCCTCAAGGCTACTATAGACAAGAACCATCACGCTTCAAGGTAACATACTAAGTAACTCACTTCATTAACATAAGCTATTCATTCAACAAATCATTTAGATAATAAGTCAACACTGTTCTTTAAAGTCATTTAGGACACGTTCATGCATTTAGGGGACTTCACACTTTAGTCATATAGATATAGGGAACTCACTTTAGCCCCTTCAAAGCCTACTCGTGCCATGTGTAGATATAGCATCCCATACTACTACCTACACATTGTAGAACCTATCAAGTAACTACAGTTCACACTAAGGGTATCGAGTTTTTACATTTAAAGATCCAAGTGTCAAGAACGCTCACAGCACAAATTTCCAAGAGATTCAATAACAAGGCTCGCCCAATATGTACATCATGTGTTCGCACCAAGCACAAGCAAGTATCAAGAAGGGTCGACGCCCTGTATCAAGAAGGGTCAAAGCCCAATAATCAAGAGAACCAAGAACCATATTAAAAATGGCTTCCTAGTTCGTAATTAAAATGGACAACTTCCATTCTTAAGATGGACTAAAAATCCAAAGTCAAGATAGCAAATGATCTGAATCAAGAGGCATGCCAATAGTGACAAAGTCATAGACACAAGAAGGACAAGGTCCCAACAAGAGTGCCAAGGGATCAAACAATCCGTACAAGTGGGCGAGTTACACAAGCGTCTTTAACATCTTAAAGGATACGAACACGACAATGCAAAGTGACAAGAGGTAACCAAGGTACGAAGATCAACTTTCAAATATTCCAACAGTTAAAAGAGTGCAAGTACAAGTTTATACAAAAACCTCAGTACTTTAACAAAGAAACAGTCCACCCAACTTAGCGAGTTCAGACTGTAGACCAACCAACGTTTCAAGGTCCTAAACTTGTTCACGAGTATATACAATTACATAACTTATTTAACTTCTATTAGCTCAGTAATGTTGACGTAAAACAGGATCATCATCACAAGTAAGCCTAGCATGTACAAATACAACTATTCTCCCAAAATAGTGAATCTGTCCAGCCTGGTACCTCAAGTCGCAAGTTAGATTTGAAAAGGAAAATGGAAAAAATAGATTATATAACGTTCGTGAAAGATGTAACTACATCTCTTAAGGTTGCAAACAAACAAGAATCACCGCAAAATACATTTTCTACAAAAAGACATTCAAAACACTAACAGCTGATCATACAGGATTTCAATTTCCAAAATCTGGGCAGAACTTGCCCTATGTTGAATCCCATATTTCGTATTCATAACAGTTAAATTAGAGTTTTACATAAATATAAGAGTTGTAGGTATACGAGTTAGCTTTCCAAATTATATTTATTCATTGTAAACGACATTCTAGAAAATGAGATATGCATAAATTACTAAACACTACACAACCTAGAAACATATTTCATCACTTACATGTGAACGGAATGCCATTGCCAATCGACTTATATTCAACATAGCTTTTCATTTATCAAGAAGAGCACCTAAGTCTACCAAGTCAAGAGATGACATTCAACAATATAAGGCACTTCACATTTCATCATCTTCATTCATAAGTGTTAAGAGAAAACATGCTTTCAATCACTACACCCTTGCATTTACAACATAATTACCTTTACTTTATTAGATTCTCATTCAACTTCTTCACATCACATTCATAACACAGTATCATGGTAATACTCAATTATTCATATAATGCCTTTAAGGTCATGATCATAATACATTCAATAAGTAAACACCTCCACCATAAGTAGATCACATATCAATCTATCACAATCCTAAATCAACTTTACATTAACAATGAAGTTAGGTCAACTTACCATTCTCCAAAGCCATAATCACCTTTACTAAATTCTACCACAATTCACCATAAGATAGGTGTATATAACAATAGAAACCAATAAAATAATTCAATCTAAACATAATTCAATTATCATCATGAATATTAATTCACAAAATGCTCATTCAAGTCTATGAACCCAATTACTCAATTCACTAACAATTCCACACAATTAGATATAGTTAATGGCATAAATCAACATCCCACAACATTCTAAACATAATTCTATTATCATTGAATCAAAATCAATATACCCACTTTATGGTGAAATTTAGGAAACTTGGAAAGACATGGGTTCATGGAATTTCCTTTCTTAAAAACCATCAAGAAACAACAATAATAACATAAATCATCATTAAAAATCATTTAATGCAAGAACCCATGCTTAGAATCGAAATTTGGGTTTTTGTGGTTTTGGAAGAACTTTGAAATCATTTGGATTGAGCTCCTTGAAAGGAAGAATAATCAAGGATAAAGGATCCCAATACCTTAACCTTCATGAATCCCACGAATTTAGAGAAGAAAACACTTGAAACCATCGACCCTATCTTGATTTTGGATCTTGACCTTTAATGGAGTTCTAGAGAGAACTTTTAGGAGAGAAGGGTTTTGTTTTTGAGAAATACGAAGAATGAATTCTAAAATACCATTTTAAATGTTTTAATACCTTTTCAAAAAATACCTTAACCATGCATCTTGACCACACGAAATACCATCAACACTCAAGATGATCACAAACGAACCCACGCTAGGCTCTAGTTACTCTAGTTTGTTTTTAGGGTCGTTACACACACAACTTTCCCGCTATGCTCAGGAGATGGTTGCTGACATGAGTAGCAGAATGAGCATATTTGTTGTTGGGTTGTCTCGTCTATCAAGTAAGGAAGGCAAGGTAGCTATGCTGATAGGGGATATGGACATAACAATGCTAATGATCCATGTGCAAGAAGTTGAGAAGAAGAAGCTAAGAAATAGAGAAGAGTTTAAGAATAAGAGGGCTAATATAGGGAATGAGTCCGGGAAGAAAAAGAGTAATGCCAATCGGTCATCTTTCCAATAGAAACAGAAGGGACCTGCTCCATCATCTGCTAGTGCACCTGCACCAAAGAACAAAAGTGAGTACAATAGTCAGAATTTCAGAGCCAAACATGCCTATTCTCAGGGTAGTATGGCACATGGGGATAGTAAGCCTCATGTATGTGCAAAGTGTGGTAGGAATCACTCAGAGACGTGTCGTGATGGCTCCACTAATTGCTTCAAGTGTGACCAGAATAGTCATTTCATACGAGAGTGTCTAAAGAACAAGCAATGTAATGGTATTAGGGGCAATAGAGCCCAGTCTTCTTCAGTTGCTCCACCAGACAGAGCTGTATATAGAGGAGCTACTTCAGGGGCATGCGGAGGAGAAAACCGCCTATATTTTATCACTAGTGGAAAAGAGCAAGAGGATTCACCAGATGTTGTCACTGGTATGATCCAAGTCTTTAACTTTAATGTTTATGCTTTGCTAGATGTAGGAGCGAGTTTATCCTTTGTAACTTCGTATGATGCGATAATATTTAATGTTCTTCCTGAGTAACTTAGTGAGCCCTTCAGTTTTTCTACACCTATTAGTGAGTCTATTCTAGCAGACAGAGTCTATCGTGATTGTTCCGTTTTCGTCAATCACAAGAGTACCATGGCTGATTTAGTTGAGTTAGACATGGTAGATTTTGATGTCATTCTTGGTATGGACTGGCTTCATGCTTGTTATGCCTCAGTTAATTGTAGAACTCGAGTTGTCAAGTTTCAGTTTCCAAATGAGCCAATCTTAGAGTGGAAAAGTAGTTCAGCAGTGCCTAAGGGTCATTTTATTTCGTACCTTAAGGCAAGGAAGTTAGTTTCCAAGGGGTGTGTCTACCACTTAGTCTGAGTTAATGACTCTAGTGTTGAGATACCTCATATTCAGTTAGTTTCAGTAGTAAAAGAGTTTCCAGAAGTCTTTCTAGATGATCTTCCCGGAGTCCCTCTAGAGAGAGAAATAGACTTTGATATAGACATTCTTCCAGATACTCATCCTATATCTATTCTACCATATAAAATGGCACCGGCAGAGTTAAATGAGTTGAAGGAGCAGTTGAAAGACCTCCAAGATGAAGTTTTCATTCGACCAAGTGTCTCACTTTTGGTCGCTCCAGTCTTATTTGTGAGAAAGAAATATGGTTCCCTTAGGATGTGTGTAGATTACCGTTAGTTGAACAAGGTTACCATCAAGAACAACTCTCCTCTTTTGAGAATTGATGATCTTTTTGATCAACTTCAGGGTGCTACTTGTTTCTCTAAGATAGACCTCAGATCAGGCTACCATCAGTTGAGGGTAAGGGAATGTGATATTCCAAAGACAACATTCAGGACCCGTTATGGTCATTATGAGTTCTTAGTTATGTCCTTTGGTTTGACCAATGTTCCTGCAGCATTTATGGACCTTAAGAATAGAGTATTCAAGCCTTATTTTGATATGGTTGTCATCGTATTCATTGATGACATACTAATCTATTCGAGGAATAAAGAAAATCATGCTACTCATCTCAGAATAGTTCTCCAAACTCTAAAGGATAGAGAGTTGTATGCCAAGTTCTCTAAGTGTGAGTTTTGGCTTGAGTTTGTGGAATTCTTAGGCCACATTGTATCTGGAGAGGGAATTAAAGTTGATACCCAGAAATTAGAGGCATTGCAGAATTGGCCTAGAGCCACATCTCCAACTGATATTAGGAATTTCTTGGGTTTTGCTGGCTATTATAGAAGGTTTGTAGAGGGGTTCTCATCTATTTCATCCCCTTTGACCAAGTTAACTCAGAAAATAGTGAAATTTCAATGGTCTGAAGCTTGTGAGAAAAGCTTACAGGAATTGAAAAAGAGGTTGACTACTGCCCTAGTATTGACCTTACCAGAAGGTACACATGGTTTTGTCGTATTTTGTGATGCGTCTAGAGTTGGTTTAGGTTGTGTGTTGATGCAGAATGGCAAGGTTATAGCTTATGCCTCTAGACAGTTGAAAGTTCATGAGAAGAATTACCCAACCCATGATCTAGAGTTGGTTGCCATAGTATTTGCTTTGAAAATATGGCGCCATTATCTTTGTGGTGTTCAAGTTGATGTGTTCACCGACCACAAGAGTCTTTAGTATGTGTTTACTTAGAAAGTGCTTAATCTCAGACAAATGCGGTGGTTAGAATTACTTAAGGATTATGACATGAGTATTCTTTATCACCCAGGTAAGGCTAATGTTGTTGATGATGCCTTGAGCAGGTTATCTATACGTAGTACTGCCCATTTTGAGGAAGATAAGAAAGAGCTAGCAAAAGATGTGCACAGACTTGCACGCTTGGGAGTCCGACTAATGGATTCCATAAAATGAGTAGTGGTGATGAATGAGGCTGAATCATCATTAGTGTCAGAAGTAAAAGAGAAACAAGAACAAGATCCTATTTTGCTAGAATTGAAGGAAAATGTTCATAAGCAAAAAGTATTGGCTTTTGAACAAGGGGGAGATGGTATATTGAGGTATCAAGGTAGGTTGTGTGTACCAAGGGTGGATGAACTTCAAGAGAGGATCATGGAAGAAGCTCATAGCTCCAAATATTCCATTCATACGGGTTCCACAAAGATGTATCGTGACTTGAGAGAAGTCTTTTGGTGGAGTAGTATGAAGAAGGGCATTGCAGAGTTTGTTGCTAAGTATCTGAATTGCCAACAAGTTAAAGTAGAGCACCAAAGACCCGGTGGTATGACTCAGAATATAGAACTTCCAGAGTGGAAGTAGGAGATGATCAATATGGACTTCATCACAGGTTTACCAAGATCTCATAGGCAACATGATTCTATTTGGGTGATTGTGGATCGAATGACCAAATCAGCCCACTTGTTGCCGGTAAAGACTACCCATATAATAGAGGATTATGCTAAGTTGTATATTAAATAGGTAGTTAGACTTCATGGGGTGCCAGTTTCGATTATTTCAGATAGAGGTGCCCAATTTACTGCACAGTTTTGGAAATCTTTTTAGAAAGGCCTAGGTTCAAAGGGGAACTTAAGTATTGCTTTTCATCCTCAGATAGATGGTCAAGCAGAATGCACTATTCAGGCCTTAGAGAATATGTTAAGGGCTTGTGTGATTGATTTCAAAGGTAATTAGGATGATCACCTACCTATTATTGAATTTGCTTACAACTATAGTTACCACTCTAGCATCCAAATGGCTCCTTATGAAGCTCTTTATGGGAGAAGATGCAAATCTCCTATTGGATGGTTTGAAGTGGGTGAAGCAGGGTTGATAGGACAAGATTTAGTTCATCAAGCTATGGATAAAGTGAAAGTCATTCAAGAGAGGTTGAAAATGGCGCAGAGTCGTTAGAAATCCTACGACGATGTTAGGAGAAAGGAGTTAGAGTTTGGAGTAGATGATTGGGTATATTTGAAAGTTTAACCCATGAAAGATGTTTTGAAATTTGGTAAGAAGGGGAAGCTTAGTCCTGGGTATATTGGTCTTTACAGAATATGTAGCGACCCTTCAAAAATAATTTAAGCCAATAACTCACGAGATTTTTATGCATATATTGTCCTCACACTAGTAAAAATGATATAAAAAGAATATTATTAACTTCCGAGTACCCAACTAGGCGGTTCATGCTTCACACAATCATTCAAAATTAGTGGTAAATTTAATATATTACAAGACTTGGGCTTACACACCCCAAAAGAACAAAACATATAGCCATACTAATATTACAACCGATGGTGACATGATCAAATTAGTCCTCAAAATTTCATGTAAATATACAACACATAGATCGTGTACAAGTCCCAAGGTTTATACAAAATATAGATGTCTATATGCAAATGTGATCTTCCTTAAGGCTCTCAAAATTTCCATCTCCAATGGCCAGCTTCATGCATCCACTCAATCATTCCCTACGATAGAAACAACTATCGCTAAGCATATAGCTTAGTGGTGTAAAAACTATAGGTTCGGAGGCATCAGATTCACCAAGTTAACTTTCTCAAGTCATGGGAAACACCATAGAAACATAATAATTAAATCAAGTAAAAAATATAATAAGAGTATCAAAGTTTGATTTTTAAAGATCCAAATGTCAAGAATGCTCATAGCACAAATTTCCAAGAGATTCAATAACAAGGCTCAGCCAATAGATACATCATGTCGTCACAGCAAGCACAAGCAGGTATCAAGAAGGGCAGACGCCCTGTATCAAGAAGGGTCAAAGCCGAATAATCAAGAGAACCAAGAACCATATTAAAAATGGCTTTCTAGTTCGCACTTAAAATGGACAACTTCCATTCTTAAGACGGACTAAAACTCCAGTGTCAAGATGGCAAATGATCCGAATCAAGAGGCATGCCAATAGTGACAAAGTCACAACCACAAGAAGGACTGGGTCCCAACCAGAGTGCCAAGTGATCAAACAATCCATACAAATGGGCGAGTTACACAAGAGTCTTTAACGTCTTAAAGGATACCAACACGACAATACAAACTGACAAGAGGTAACCAATGTACCAAGATCAACTTTCAAATATACCAACAGTTAAAAGAATGCAACTACATGTTTATACACAAACCCCAGTGCTTTAGCATAGAAACAGTCCAACACAACTTCAGGAGTTCAAACCGTAGACCAACCAACGTATCAAGGTCCTCAACTTGTTCACGACTATATATAACCTTAAAAATACAATTAAATAACTTCTTTAATTTCTAGAAGCTCAATAATGTTGATGTAAAATAGTATTATCATCACAAGTAAGCTTAGCCAGTACAAATACGACTATGCTCCCAAAACAGTAAATCTGGCCAGCCTAGTACCTCATGTCGCAACCTAGATTTTAAAAGGAAAACGGCAAAACTATACTTTATAACCTTAATGAAAGATGTAGATACATCTCTTAGGGTTGCAAAAATATAAGAATCACCGCAAAATGTATTGTTTTATAAAAAGATATATTCAAAACACTAACAGCTGTCCATACAAGATTTCTAATTTCAAAATTTGGACAGAACTTGTCCTATGTTGCGTCCGATATTTCGAATCCATAACAGCTAAATTAGAGTTTTACATCAACGTAATAGTTGTACACATACGAATTAGCTTTCCAGATCATACTTATTCACTGTAAACTAAGTTCTATAACTCAAGTTATGCCTAAAATACTAAACACTACCAGCTTCAAAACAAATTTTACCACTTACCAAAGAGAAGGGTGTGTCTCGAATCCCAGCCAAAAGGACCAAGTTTTTCTCTTGTGATTTTGAAAAACAAATGATTAGATAATGTTCTAAGGTTCTTAGACCTCAGGGGAAACGAATTTCACTAGAGGAGGTGTCAAAATATATTCTCAAGAGTGATGTTTATCACAATGCACAACTGTCTCCAAAAGGTTGTTGCCCAAATAGTTGTGTGCTGCCCAAAATGCATACATATAAACCTATATATA
The DNA here is from genome assembly GCA_036250405.1 of Solanum raphanifolium. Lineage (NCBI taxonomy): Eukaryota > Viridiplantae > Streptophyta > Magnoliopsida > Solanales > Solanaceae > Solanum > Solanum raphanifolium. The sequence goes on from JAJOOE010010914.1 coordinate 36,772, forward strand.
TATGCCTCACCTCCTTTTAAAGTTATACATAATTCTAATTAGAATATACTATACCTTAAATTACGATCACAATTTATGCTAATCATGTTTTCAATTATTACAAAATTTCACGTTCCCAAAATGCGAATAAAACATATTGTAGTAATTAAGAAGTGGTAAATCGACATGCGAAACTTGGTTAATATTTAGGGCTATTAAAACTCTCTCCCCTTTCAAGAAATTTCGTCTCGAAATTTATCTTACACTAGTCCCAGAACAAGCGCGGATACTGGGTCCTCATGTCTTCTTCTCTTTCCCAAGTAGCTTCTTTTCCAGAATGGTTCCTCCAAAGTACCTTTATTATGGGGATTCTTTTGTTTCAATGTTGCTTTACTTCTCATGCTTCAATTCGGATAGGTTCTTCATTATAAGTCAAGTCAGGATTAATCTCAATAGATTCAACCAAAAGAACATGCGATGGATCAGAACGATACATTCTGAGCATAAAAACTTGAAAGACACTGTGGATCTTCTCTAACTCCGGTGAAAAGCTAATTTATTTGCAACTGGTCCAACCCTTTCAAGTATCTCATAAGGTCCAATAAATCGGGGAGTAAGTTTTCCTTTTTGGCCGAATCTCATAATCTTTTTCCATGGAGACACCTTTAGGAATACTATATCTCCCACTTGATATTCAATGTCCCGCCTTTTAAGATCAGCGTACGACTTTTGTCTATCCGAAGAAATCTTTAGACGATCCTTGATAATTTTTACCTTGTCCTCTATTTGTTGCACTAATTCAGGACCAACAAGCTTTCTTTCACCTACTTCACTCCAACAAAGAGGGGTCTGGCATTTTCTTTCATATAGGGCTTCATAGGGAGGCATTCCAATACTCGATTGGTAGCTATTATTATAAGCATATTCTATCAAAGCCAAGTGTTTATCCCAACTACCGTCAAACTCCATAATGTAAGCTCGAAGCATATCCTCCAATATTTGTATCACCCTTTCCGACTGGTCGTCTGTCTGAGGATGGAACGAAGTGCTAAATTTCATCTTAGAACCTAAAGCTTCCTGCAAGCTACCCTAAAATCTAGATGTAAACCATGGGTCTCGGTCAGATACAATAGACATAGGGATCCCATGTAGTCTTACAATCTCATTAATGTACAATTCGTCTAGACACTCAAGTGAGTAATCTAACCTGATTGCTAAGAAGTAAGCACTCTTGGTTAGCCTGCCCACAATCACCCATATTGCATCATGATTTCTTTGGGTATGAGGAGGTCCAGAAACAAAGTCCATAGTTATTCTCTCCCATTTCCATTCCGGCATCGACAAGGGCAGTAGTAAACCAACTGGGACCTGATATTCTGGCTTTACTTGTTCACAAACCAAACATTTAGAAATGAACTCCGCAATGTCTCTCCCTATACCATTACACCAATAATTTTCATGGATGGTCTGGTACATCTTTGTACCCCAAGGATGCATTGCATATGGTGAGGTATGTGCTTCATTCAATATTTCTCTCCTCAATTTGTCATCATTAGGGACACATAGTCTATCTTGATAAAATAAGACACCATCCTCTGTGAATGTAAAATCAAGTTTTCCCCCATTTTGAACTTCTCTGGTCAATTTTACAAGATTCTCATCTATCTTTTGTTCTTCCTTCACCTGTTCAAGTAATATTGGCTTTACTTGCAAATTAGCAATAACTGAACCATTTGAATCTGGTGAAAAGCAAACATTCATGGCTCTTAACTCAAGATGCAAGGGTAAAGGACTCAAGGAAATGCTTGCGAAGGATTTTCAACTTAAGGCATCTGCAACCACATTGGCTTTACCTGGATGATAATCAATCGTGCAGTCATTATCCTTGATGAGTTCAAGACATCTACGTTGTCGAAGGTTTAGCTCCTTCTGAGTAACCAAGTACTTTAAGCTCTTGTGATTAGTGAATATATGACATTTCTCTCCATACAAATATTGCCACCATATATTTAAAGCAAAAACTAGAGTAGCAAGTTCAAGATCATGGGTAGGATAATTCAATTCATGCGGTTTTAATTTCTGAGAGGCATAAGAAATAACCTTCTGTTCTTGCATCAAAACGCATCCGAGACCATTGTTAGAAGCATCGCTGTATACTACATATTCTTTCCCTTCAATTGGTAGAGTAAGTATATGTGCTTGAGTCAACAAGGATTTGAGTGTTTCAAAGCTCTCTTGGCATTTGTCATTCCAATTAAACTTCACCTCCTTCTGCAAGAGTTTTGTTAATGGAGAGGAGATAATGGTAAAGCCTTTCACCAATCTTCTGTAATATCCAGCTAAGCCTAAGAAACTTCTTACCTTGATTTGACTTTTGGAAGGTCTCCATTCAAGAACTGCTCGTTTCTTACTAGGATCCACCTTCACGCCTTCGGCTGATAGAACATGTCCCAGAAACGTCACCTCATCATGCCAAAATTCACACTTGGAAAGTTTAGCATAGAGTTCTTTCTCCTTCAAAATTTGGAAAATAATCCGGAGGTGTTTATCATGGTCTGCACTACTTCTGGAAAATATTAAAATATCATATATTAAAACAACCACAAACTGATCAAGATAGGGCTTGAATACTCGATTCATTAGATCCATGAATACCGTAGGAGCATTTGTCAATCCGAATGGCATCACCAAAAAATCATAATGACCATACCGAGTTCTATAAGCAGTTTTAGGAATATCTTTCTCTCTAACACGCAGTTGGTGATATCCAGACCTTAAATCAATCTTTGAGAATACTTTAGCACCCTTCATTTGGTCAAACAAATCATCGATCCTTGGTAGTGGATATCTATTCTTGATTGTTATTCTGATCAATTGTCTACAGTCAATATAAATCCTAAGAGAGCCATTTTTCTTCTTTACGAACAAAACAGGGGCTCCCCAAGGAGAAACACTAGGTCGAATAAAATCTTTCTCAAGAAGTTCTTGCAATTGAGATTTCAATTCTCTTAATTCTGCCGGAGCCATTCTATAAGGAGTGATAGAAATAGGGGTAGATCCAGGAATAAGCTCGATTGGAAATTCAACCTCTCTTTTCGGGGGCAATCCAGGAAGGTTTTCTGGGAAGACTTCTGGAAAAGCACATACAGCAGGTATGCCTTGATACAAGGACTCTTCAACTGTGTATCAACTATGTGAGCAAGGTATGCCCTACAACCTTGACACATCAACTTTCTTGCCAAGGCCGCAGAAATAATACTAGATGTCCATGATCTTTCACCTTGTACAATGATGTGTGAAAATATAGGATCTTTAAAGGTCACATGCTTTGACCTATAATCTACCACTAGATGATATTTATAAATTCAATCCATCCTGATAATAACATCAAAATCGTTGAAGGGCATTTCAATCAAATCAGTGGGGAATACTAGGTTTTGAATCACGAAGGGACAATCTTGGTAAACTCGATTACACACAACTTGATAACCCAAGAGACTTTCAACCATCACATCATAATTAAGTCTCATAGATTTCACATTTTTAGGAAGAACAAGTGATGAACAAATATAGGAATGTATAGAACCAGGATCAAACAGTGTAAACACACATAGGCCAAATAAGTAAAATTTATCGACAACCACGTCTTGTCCATCTTGCTCATCCCTCTGCCTCATAGCAAAAGCGCGTGCAGTAGTTCTTTGTCCACTTGCCTGATTAGCTCCACTTGTACCTGATGCTTGAGTGTTTTTAGGTCTTGCAGCTCTAGTAGTTTGAGGAGGATTAATAGAAGGCTTACGAACTGAGCCTTCAATTCTCAAAAAAGGAGCATTATTAGGATTAGGACAATCCTTCACTTTATGATCAAAGCTCCCACAATTGAAACATGCACCAGGAGCTCTCCTACAAGTACCATAGTGATTCTTTCCACATTGCAGACAAGTGGGAACACGAGGCTTGCCTTGGCCATAATTTGAAGTCCTAGCTGTAGAAAAATCTGATATGTTTTTCTTTTGTTGCGGTGGCCTGTTATCACTACCAGCCTTATAATTATCAAACCTTCCGCCTCTTTGATGGACCCCCAAAATCTGGTTTAGGCTTTTGGAATTTTTTTTCATTTCTACTAGTTTTTTCTTTATCAAGTCGTTCCCAAGTAAAAGCAGCACACACTAACTTACAAAATTTCTCATGTTGCAGGATCGCCACATTCTTCCTAATGGAATCATTTAAACCATCTTCTAATTTCCTACACTTGTCTTTTTCCTCTTTAATAATACCTTCAACGTAACGAGAGAGCCTTAGAAACATCAGTTGGGACTCAACAAGAGACATGCCTCGTCGCCTTAAATTCCAAAACTTCTTTCTCTTTGCATCACAATAAGCAGGTGGGACATACTTCATACGAAATTCCCTAAGAAAATCATCCCAAATAAGAACATGAGGTTTTACCTTGGCATTTGGAACACTTATCTACCAATCGTAAGCATCTTTTTGTAATAGTGAAATAGCATACTTAAATTTGGCAACATCTGAATAGTCTAACTGCTCAAATACCCTCTCCATGCGCACCAGCCATTATTAAGCATCTGTGGGATCAACGGTGCCTTCAAAATCCACTCCACCCATTTGCCTCATTTTCTCAAAGTTAATCACGTTGGGATCATGCATCTCTTCAGCCATGTGGTGGAAGAATTCAGTCATTTGTTGAAAAGGAAGATTCATGGCTTGAGTACCACGACTCATGTGAGGATGTGAACCAGCTCATACACCCTAATGGTTTCCCACTTCAGACCCACTAGTGTGGGGGAACATATTGATTCGAGAAAGGTTCTCCAACCTCCTCTAGTGCATAAGGTTGGGGCACAGAGGTACCCGAACCTTCACGATCAGCTTCCACAGGTCGGTCAGAAGAAGAGGGCATAACTTAATTCCTTCAAAAGGGAATATCACATTGCATTAGGGACGTGTACATGATGTATGTGCATTCTAGATGCGATAAAATATTATAAACCATGTAAGTTAACAAATAATCCAAATAAAGCCTTTTTCGAAAGCGAACAAGTATGCAAGTAATTCACAGCAAAAGTCCTAGAACCACAAACCTAGGCTCTGAAACCAACACTTGTAGCGACCCTTCCGAAATAATATAAGAAAATAACTCACAAGATTTTTATGCATATATTGTCCTCACACTAGTAAAAATGATATAAAAAGAATATTACTAACTTCCGACTACCCAAACTAGGTGGTTCATGCTTCACACAATCATTCAAAATTAGTGGTAAATTTAATATAATACAAGACTTGGGCTTACACACCCCAAAGAACAAAACATGTAGCCATACTTATATTACATCCCATTGTGACATGATTAAATTAGTCCCCAAAATTTCGTGTAAATATACAACACATAGATCATGTACAAGTCCCAAGATTTATACAAACTATAGATGCCTATATGCAAATGTGATCTTCCTTAAGGCTCTCAAAATTTCCATATCCAATGGCCAACTTCATGCATCCACTCAATCATTCCCTACGATAGAAACAACTATCACTAAGCATATAACTTAGTGGTGTAAAAACTATAGGTTCGGAGCCATCAAATTCACCAAGTTAACTTTCTCAAGTCATGGGTAGCACCATAGAAACATAATAATTAAATCAAGTAAAAAATATAATAAGAGTATCAAGTTTGATATTTAAAGATCCAAATGTCGAGAAATCTCATAGCACAAATTTCCAAGATATTCAACAACAAGGTTCACCCAATATATACATCATGTCGTCACACCAAGCACAAACAAGTATCAAGAACGACAGACGCCCTGTATCAAGAAGGGTCAAAGCCCAATAATCAAGAGAACCAAGAACCATATTAAAAATGGCTTACTAGTTCGTACTTAAAATAGACAACTTCCATTCTTAAGACGGACTAAATATCCAGTGTCAAGATAGCAAATGATCTGAATCAAGAGGAATGCCAATAGTGACAAAGTCACAGCCACAAGAAGGACAAGGTCCCAACCAGAGTGCCAAGTGATCAAACAATCCGTACAAGTGGGCGAGTTACACAAGCGTCATTAACGTCTTAAAGGATACAAACACGACAATGCAAAGTGACAAGAGGTAACCAAGGTACCAAGATCAACTTTAAAAATATACCAACAGTTAAAAGAGTGCAAGTACAAGTTTATACACAAACCTCAGTGCTTTAGCATAGAAACAGTCCAACACAACTTCACGAGTTCAAACCGTAGACCAACCAACGTATCAAGGTCCTCAACTTGTTTACGACTATATATAACCTTAAAAATACAATTAAATAATTCTTTAATTCCTAGAAACTCTATAATGTTGATGTAAAATAGTATAATTATCACAAGTAAGCTTAGCCTGTACAAATACGACTATGCTCCCAAAACAGTAATTCTGGCCAGCCTAGTACCTCATGTCGCAACTTAGATTTGGAAAGGAAAACGGTTAAAATAGACTTTATAACCTTGATGAAAGATGTAGATACATCTCTTAGGGTTGCAAAAAAATAAGAATCGCCGCAAAATGTATTTTTTATAAATAGATATATTCAAAACACTAACAGCTGTCCATGCAGGATTTCTAATTTTGAAATCTGGACAGAACTTGTCCTATGTTGCGTCCCATATTCCGAATCCATAACAGCTAAATTAGTGTTTTACATAAACTCAATAGTTGTACATATACGAATTAGCTTACCAAATCATATTTATTCAGTGTAAACTAAGTTCTATAACTCAAGTTATGCCTAAAATACTAAACACTCCCCAACTCCAAAACATATTTTACCACTTACCAAAGAGAAGGGTGTGTCTCGACTCCCAGCCAAAAGGACCAAGTTTTTCACTTGTGATTTTGAAGAACAAATGGTTAGATAATGTTCTAAGGTTCTTAGACCTCAGGCGAAGCCTATTTCACTAGAGAAGGTGTCAAAATATAGTCTCAAGAGTGATGTTTATCAGAATGCACAACTGTCTCCAAAAGGTTGTTGCCCAAATAGTTGTGTTCTGCCCAAAATGCATACATATAAACCTATATATATATATGCCTCACCTCCTTTTAAAGCTATACATAATTCTAATTAGAATATTACGAAAATCCCCCAATACAATACCTTAAAATACGATCACAATTTATGCTAAGCAAGTTTTCAATTATCACAAAATTTCAATTTCCCAAAATTCGAATAAAACACATTGTAGTAATTAAGCAACGGTAAATCGACATGCGACTCTTGGTTAATATTTAGGTGTGTTACAACTCTCTCCCCCTTAAAGAAATTTCGTCTCGAAATTTACCTTACATTAGTCCCGGAACAAGTGCGGAGACTGGGTCCTCATGTCTTCTTCTCTTTCCCAGGTAGCTTCTTTTCCAGAATGGTTCCTCCAAAGTATCTTTTTTAAGGGGATTCTCTTGTTTCTAAGTTGCTTTACTTCTCGTGCTTCAATTCGGATAGGTTCGTCATTATAAGTTAAGTCAGGATTAATCTCAATAGATTCAACCAAAAGAACATGTGATGGATCAGAACGATACCTTCTGAGCATAGAAACATGAAAGACATTGTGGATCTTCTCTAACTCCGGTGGCAAAGCTAATTTATTTGCAACTGGTCTAACCCTTTCAAGTATCTCATAAGGTCCAATAAATCGGGGACTAAGTTTTCCTTTTTGGCCGAATATCATAATCTTTTTCCATGGAGACACCTTTAGGAATACTTATCTCCCACTTGATATTCAATGTCCCGCCTTTTAAGATCAGCGTACGACTTTTGTCTATCCGAAGAAATCTTTAGACGATCCTTGAGAATTTTTACCTTTTCCTCTGTTTGTTGCACAAATTCAGGACCAACAATCTTTCTTTCACCTACTTCACTCCAACAAAGAGGGGTCCGGCATTTTCTTCCATATAGGGCTTCATAGGGAGGCATTCCAATACTCGATTGGTAGCTATTATTATAAGCAAATTCTATCAAAGCCAAGTGTTTGTTCCAACTACCCTCAAACTCAATAATGCAAGATCGTAGCATATACTCCAAAATTTGTATCACCCTTTCTGACTGGTCGGCCGTCTGAGGATGGAACATAGTGCTAAATTTCAGCTTAGTACCCAAAGCTTCCTGCAAGCTACCCCAAAATCTAGATGTAAACCTTGGGTCTCGGTCAGATACAATAGACATAAGGATATCATGTAGTCTTACAATCTCATTAATGTACAATTCGGCTAGACGCTCAAGTGAGTAATCTATCCTGATTGCTAAGAAGTGAGCACTCTTGGTTAGCATGTCCACAATCACCCATATTGCATCATGATTTCTTTGGGTACGAGGAAGTCCAGAAACAAAGTCCATAGTTATTCTCTCTTATTTCCATTCCGGCATCGACAAGGGTAATAGTAAACCAACTAGGACCTGATGTTCTGCCTTTACTTGTTGACAAACCAAACATTTAGAAATTAACTGCGCAATGTCTCTTTTCATACCATTCCACCAATAATTTTCTTTGATGGTCAGGTACATCTTTGTACCCCTAGGATGCATTGCCTATGGTGAGGTATGTGCTTCATTCAGTATTTCTCTCCTCAATTTGTCATCATTAGGGACACATAGTCTATCATAATAAAATAAGACACCATCCTCTATGAATGTAAAATCAAGTTTTCCCCCATTTTGAAATTCTTTGGTCAATTTTATAAGTTTCCCATCTATCTTTTGTGCTTCCTTCACCTGTTCAAGTAATATTGGCTTTACTTGCAAATTAGCAATAACTGAACCATTTGAATCAGGTGAAAAACAAACATTCATGCCTCTTAACTCAAGAAGCAAGGGTAAAGCATTCAAGGAAATGCTTGCGAAGGATTTTCGACTTAAGGCATTTGCAAAAACATTGGCTTTACCTGGATGATAATCAATCGTGCAGTCATAATCCTTGATGAGTTCAAGACATCTACGTTGTCGAAGGTTTAGCTCCTTCTGAGTACCCAAGTACTTTAAGCTGTTCTGATTATTGAATATATGACATTTCCCTCCATACAAATAATGCCACCATATTTTTAAAGAAAAAACTACAGCGGCAAGTTCAAGATCATGGGTAGGATAATTCAATTCATGCGGTTTTAATTTCCGAGAGGTATAAGAAATAACCTTCCCTTCTTGCATCAAAACACATCCGAGACCATTGTGAGATGCATCGTTGTATACTACATACTCTTTCTCTTTAATTGGTAGAGTAATCAAAGGTGCTTGAGTCAACAAGGATTTGAGAGTTTCAAAGCTCTCTTGGCATTTGTCATTCCAATTAAGCTTCACCTCCTTCTGCAAGAGTTTAGTCAATGGAGAGGCGATAATGGAAAAGCCTTTCACAAATCTTCTGTAATATCCTGCTAAGCCTAAGAAACTTCTTACCTCGATTTGACTTTTAGAAGGTCTCCATTCAAGAACTGCTTGTATCTTACTAGAATCCACCTTCACGCCTTCGGCTGATACAACATGACCTAGAAACGTCTCTTCATCATGCCAAAATTCACACTTGGAAAGTTTAGCATAGAGTTCTTTCTCCGTCAAAATTTGCAAAATAATCCGGAGGTGTTTATCATGGTCTTCACTACTTCAGGAAAATATTAAAATATCATCTATAAAAACAACCACAAACTGATCAAGATAAGGCTTGAATATTCGATTCGTTAGATCCATGAATACCACAGGAGCATTTGTCAATCCAAATGGCATCACCAAAAATTCATAATGATCATATTGAGTTCTATAAGGACTCTTCAATTGTGTATCAACTATGTGAGCAAGGTATGCCCTACAACCTTGACGCATCAAATTTCTTGCCAAGGCCGTAGAAATAATACTAGATGTCCTTGATCTTTCACCTTATACACTGATGTGTGAAAATGTAGTATCTTTAAAGGTCACAGGCTTTGACCTACAATCTACCACTGGATGATATTTATTAAGCCAATCCATCCCGATAATAACATCAAAATCGTTAAAGGGCATTTCAATCAAATCAGCAGGGAAGGCTAGGTTATGAATCACGAAGGGACAATCTTGGTAAACTCGATTACACACCACTTGATAACCCAAAGGACATTCAACCAACACATCATAATTAAGTCTCACAGATTTCACATTTTCAGGAAGAACAAGTGATGAACAAATATAGGAATGTGTAGAACCAGGATCAAATAGTGTAAAAACACATAAGCCAAATAAGTGAAATTACCGACAACCATGTCCTGTCCATCTTGCTCATCCCTCTGCCTCATAGCATAAACGCGTGTAGTAGTCCTTTGTCCACTATCTTGATTAGCTCCACTTGTACCTGATGCTTGAGTGTTTTTAGGTCTTGCACCTCTATTAGTTTGAAGATGATTAAGAGAAGGCTTATGAACTGAGCCTTCAATTCTCAAGGAAGGAGCATTATTAGGCTTAGGACAATCCTTCACTTTATGATCAAAGCTCCCACAATTGAAACATGCACCAGGAGCTCTCCTGCAAGTACCATAATGATTCTTTCCACATTGTGGAAAAGTGGGAACACGAGGCTTGCCTTGGCCATAATTTGGAGTGCTAGCTGTAGAAAACTATGATTTGTTTTTCTTTTGTTGTAATGGCCTAGAAGATCAATAATGTTGATGTAAAACAGGATTATCATCCCAAATAAGCTTAGCCTATACAAATACAACTATGCTCCCAAAACAGTAATTCTGGCCAGCCTAGTACCTCATGTCGCAACTTAGATTTGAAAAAGAAAACGGAAAAACTAGACTTTATAAACTTGATGAAAGATGTAGATACATATCTTAGGGTTGCAAAGAAACAAGAATCACTGCAAAATGTATTTTGTATAAAAAGATTTATTCAAAACACTAACAGCTGTCCATACAGGATTTCTAATTTCAAAATCTGGATAGAACTTGTCCTATGTTGCGTCCCATATTTCGAATCAATAATAGCTAAATTAGAGCTTTACATTAATATTGGAGTTGTACATATGTGAATTAGCTTTGCAGATCATATTTATACACTGTAAACTAAGTTCTATAACTCAAGTTATGCTTAAATTACTAAACACTACCCAGCTCCAAAACATATTTTACCACTTACCAAAGAGAAGGGTGTGTCTCGAATCCCAGCCAAAAGGACCAAGTTTTTCTCGTGTGATTTTGAAGAAAAAATGGTTATATAATGTTCTAAGGTTCTTAAACCTCAGGGGAAATGAATTTCACTAGAGGAGGTGTCAAAATATAGTCTCAAGAGTGGTGTTTATCACGATGCACAGCTGTCTCCAAAAGGTGGGTGCCCAAATAGTTGTGTGCTGCCCAAAATGCATACATATACACATATATATATCCCTCACCTCCTTTTAAAGTTATACATAATTCTAATTAGAATATTATGAAAATACCCCAATACAATACCTTAAATTACGATCACAATTTATGCTAAGAAAGTTTTCAATTATCACAAAATTTCAAGTTCCCAAAATGCGAAGAAAACATATTGTAGTAATTAAGAAACGGTAAATCGACATGAGATTCTTGGTTAATATTTAGGGGTGTTACAGAATTTTCAAGAGCATTGGCAATGTAGCTTATCAGTTAGAGCTACCACAAGAGTTAGCAGCAATTCATCCGGTATTTCATGTCTCCATGTTGAAAAAGTTCATGGGAGATCCTTTACTTATCATACCAACTGAATATATTTGTATCAAGGATAGCTTGTCCTATGAGGAAATTCTGGTTCAGATTCTAGATCGCCAAGTTCGCTAGTTGGGAATAAGGAAGCAGCATCACTCAAAGTCCTTTGGAGGAATCAGTTTGTTGAGGAAGCTACTTGGGAAGATGAGGAGAATATGAAAAAGAGATATCCACATCTCTTTGAGCCCAAAGAAATTTCAGACCAAGCTACTAATTTTCTTTTTAGTACTCTTTAATTTATATACTTGATATGTTAGATTTGATTGTTGGATGTTTGAGCTGAATGTTAGATGTTACACCCTGATCCTAGTAAGAATAATCTCATTTGAGAACGAATGTTCCGAAGGGGGAGATATTGTAACATCTCTCTATTCGAAAGAACTAGAAAGAGTTAGAATTAGAAAGAGTCATTTTAGGAAAGAAGCAAAAAATGTGGAAAATTGGTTAAGTTAAGTTTGAGTTTTTGGTAAAATTCAAATGACCAGAACTCCTAGCTGAGGATGAGTTAGGTGTGCTTCTAAATACCATAGGAAATATCTTGGAATTATCTTTCCAATGCTGTTGAGTTTGCACGATTCCGAGTTCGTATGAGTGAGATATGCCTATTTGAAGTTGGGCTGTTCAAATAAGAAAAGTCTAATCCGGATTTTGGTAGGGTAGTTTGGTCTTTTCTTTTACGCTTTTGAAAACTAAGTTAGGGTTTATAGAGAAGATAAAAGAAGAGGAGAAAAGAGGAGAAGAAGCAAGGAAATCACCAAATCTTGAAGCTAATGTCGTGGATTTCATCAATGGGTGATCCCTACGAGGTATGTGAGATCACATAGCATTGGGTTCGTTCACCCACGTGCTAACCATGATTTATTCAGCGAAATTATGTTCTTGAAAGCATTGAAATTGAGTTCTTGATGGATTTGTTTGAAGTTTCTTTTGGGTTCTTGATTGTTGAAGTTATTGAGGAGTTCTTGATTTTAATTCATGAAATTAGGTGTCATTGTGAGTAGATTCTTGCATATTTTGGTTATGTAGTCGAATCTAAGTGTTTGGGAAAGACCCGATTAAGTTTAGTGGGTTTAGAGTTGAAAAACGACCAAGGAAATTCATCAAAAATCTAGGGAATGGGGTGGGGCGCTGCGCCTATCAGCGCGCCCCAACGAGTCCTTTGAAGTTTTGAACCTGGGGTGCCGCGCCAACCAGTGCGCCCCAACTTCAGCTCTGAAGTTTTGAGTGTGGCACCCCGCACCACTCATAGCGCCAGGGACGCCAGGTCTTCTACTTCTTTCCCATTCTTTTCGTACCAGTTCCCTTGAAACGTACCTATGTTTCCTAGTTGATTCCTACACTGTAAGGTACGCTTAAACAACATGAAATCATCCATAACATGAGATCATGAGCCTTGAATTCATAGTTCAATTCAAGGAAATTTAAGATTAAAGTCAAGAGAAGTAAGAGTTAAGTCAAGAGAAGTTCATAGAGTTTTCCAAAAGTCTTTCCCAAATGTTTTAACTTAGTTTTAAGACTTAAATTTCAAGTTGAGTAAAGAGTAAAGATGTAAATATTGAAGATCATTTCTTCAAAGAGTATATGAGGACTATGTATTCCTAAAGAGTTTAAAATGCTTTCACAATTAAGCAAGAGAGGAAACTTTGATTTCCAAGATAGACCTTCAGCTATGTTTTTGAGCAATTATCTCAAATCACAGAAAGAAGTGTATTATCAAAATAAGAGCTAGTATCATATTTTGGAAGCAGTATTGAGCACCGATATGGTGGAGAGTTCAGACAACTCCATGCCCCCATAACCCATGTAGCCACCATGGGTAGAAAATGGTCATACTTTTTTGGATGATTCCTTAATGCTTTTTAGCATAGGCTAGTGGAACCACTTAATAGTCAGGTTCTATACCCTTGGTAAGGTATAGAACGTCCCTGGAACCATGAGGCAAAATGTTGTATCATCACAATAGCTCTTACGTTATGGTTGTCAGTTAGAGAAACTCCCACAGAAGTATTTGTATTTTATATACATAGTTCATTTGTATTTTATATAAAAATCAGAGTTTATATCGTATCTTTTCATACACACAGAGTATTAATGTATTTCTAAATACACAGAGTTGATATCCATGTTTTAAAAGACTTTCTTTATATTGCATTTACATTACTGCTTTATATTGAAATAAATTCAGTTATGTTGAGTTGAGTTGATCCAAGTAAGTTCTTTCAGTTGCTTTCAAGCTTATTTTCTTGTTTTAGAATTCCCCTCGCATACTCGTACATTCAATGTACTGATGCCATTTGGCCTTTATCTTTTAATGATGTAGATACAAGTAACCATGATCAGCATCCGTCGCTTTGTTTATCCAGTTGAGCATTCAGAGTTTTGTGGTGAGCCCCCTTGCTTTCCAGAGGATCCCTTCTATCGCTTTCAGTATTAGTTAGTTCATTAGGATATCGTGGGTCTTGTCTCGACGTCCATCTCAGTTGTTTTAGAGGCTTTATAGACAGTTAGATGTTAGTTATTGAGTTTTCTATTTCCTGTTTTAACGGTTGAGACTTGAGTTGCCACTATTGGCCAGTGAATGTTATCTTGAAACATTCTAAGTGTTTATTGATGAGTTCACTTTTCTTGTAAAAGTATTTTTCTTCATGAGTTATGTCTTCCGCTGAGTAAGTAAGCTAGGCCAAGGGTTAGCTTAGGGTCAACAATGGTTCTTGATTGCCAGTCCCACCCAGGGTGTAGGCTCGAGGCGTGACAGTATTATGCACATATCAATTAATTTGATACACAATTCCTTAGTTATAGAACATAAAGGGTTTAAGTATCAAGTGTATTTATTCGGTAACGTGTATAGACACATAGCCTTCTAGTTGAATAATTTTGGTATATGTATCTGGTAGTATAAAATTGCCATTGATATGTATAATATATCTATTGTTGAATTTGACAGTTCTCCAGTTATAGAACATTATGATTTATGTATCACGAGTGGAAATACATTATATAACTTGATACAAGTTAATGATACATTAGGTAGTGTTTATGAATCAAGTACATTTATGTCGAACATTACAAACACTAATTGAAGATTCAATAACATTAAAGTTATGTATCAATACCTTAAATAAGAACATGATACATTGCATAAACAAAGGCTATTGTAGCAGTGATGTTTCGTATCAGTAATAACACTAACAAGACTAATTTAATAATCAAAATAAATTAGATACATTGAAAAACTTTATGTTTGGTAGTGATGATCGTGTAATGACAGATCCATCTTTTTTCCTTCTTTCTTTGAGCGTTTTTTCAACAATAGATTTAGAACTCAAGTACAGATCCATTTTTCAATTTCTCCGCTCTCAAATTATTCATGATTAATGGATCGTTTCATTGGTTAGATCTATTTTCATGAAAGTTTTTATCATCGGAGTCAAATACACAAGGTACCACATCTGCGATGGGTGAAACTTTTTTGGGTAAACCTAAAACTAAAAGAGGGAGCAGAATCCATATGAATAAGAAAATTGCTATTTTTTTTGAAAAAGAAACAATTGAAGAACTGGAAAGGAAAAAATGTATTAAGAAATAGTTCTACCTCTTTAGGAACTTGAAATTGTTGAACTAGAGAGAACTAGAGAGAGAATATATTTGAAGTTCAAAAATGGAGTGATGGATGTAAATACCGATATATGGGAGTGATATTAGGCGTAAAAATAGAAACAAAATTGTGTGGTTGGAAGGGTTGTTAATAATGTATCCGGAAAAGGAGAGAAAAAGAAAAAAAGAGGGATTTTTGTAATATTTTGAAATGGTAGGAAATTTTAGAGATTATGGAAACAAAAGGTTGTGTAGATAGGTAATTTTTCCTAATAATAATGATGTTGATACACTCACTAGTCTTGTTATTGCTCATGCTCGTTCTCAAACTCGTAGTCTTCCTCCACGACCTGTAAAATTGCAATTTTTTTAGTATTGTGCGGAATTATTTTACGCAAATAGAAGAAACAACTATAGTTGAATGTAATACTTGTCAGGATAAATAAGAGCATCAGACCGGTTGTAATCTCAGGGGATGAGTCAATTGATTAGACATTTGAATTTTAGCCAAAAGGGTTGTAAATAACAGTTAAAAGAAATTAGAGCGAAGCTCTGCTCTCCGGGCCTGTAGTAGTTGGTCATCCACAGGCTCAGAGATGAAAGCCTGTGAATCCCCCTAATCGTCTGATGAGGTGAGGTGAGTCTCGTAGACTCCTTCACTATCAGAGCTGGCCTCCGGTGTCTCAGCCTTGGGCATCTTGCCCTTGCCCTTACCTCCCTTTGGAGGTAGTTTTGTTGCCTTGGCATTGAAAGTAGTTGCTTCCTCATCTATACTGACTCCTCGTGCCCGCTTTCTGGGTGGCATGTATCTACCGGTAACTTTTGGTCTAGTCATTCCTACAAAACAATGTAGAAAAACGTTAAAAAAAATTCCATAAAAACTGCAAAAAATAAGTTGCAGAAAGATTTGTTGAACCATTCAGCGAGTTGCCGAATCACTTTGGCCAGCCAGATTGGGATCGTCGAAAGTTCCAGCACAAAATTTTCACAAATTCATAGTTAGTCAGCGATGTCCGGGGTCATTCGGCAGAGCACCGACACCAATCAGAAAGCTAGAAATAGCTCGTCAAAGGTTATAGTGAATTTGAAGGATTTAGTGGAGCAAAAGGGTGATCATGAAGGACTTTCAGTGAGTCGCCGAGTGAACTCGGCGAGCTTAGGCATCTCACCGAAAGTTACAAAACAAATACTCCAAAATTGGTGAAATAAATGGCGAGCTAGGGGGACTTATGAGAACTGCCAAACCACTCGGCGAGCTCGACCCACCTCGCCAAATGGCCCTTCATGCCAGTTTTCACCCCACTTATTCAAACTCAAGCCCCCAGCCCACAAAATCAAAATTAAACACCTACACTATGAAAGTAAAGCAGGACCCATACTACCCATGCCCTTGGGATACTCAGACTTCCCCTGATTTGGCTAAAATTGGCCATTTAACATCTTTTTCCCTTAGGAATGACATCAACTGCTCCATCATTGGGCAAAATATGACATTTGGCACAATTCGGGGTAACTTAGACTTCACCCCGCTAGACCTAGAACATATTCATCGCACCCCAACAATTTAGACTCGATTTAAACAATCATAATATGGGAACCACGATTAAAGGCCGATTAAAACTTATTTTAATAAAACTAGGCAAACAAACGATCACGCAATGATTACCAAACAATATTTGACAACAAAATACCAATTTCATTAGAGTTCAATCATATATGGAGTTTGGGGTTCGGAAAATGAACCTTTGAGCCAAAAAGATAGCTGAAATGCTATGCGACAAAGAATTCCACAATCCCGAGTAAAGATCCCAAGAGAAATGAGAGTAAAAGTGCAAAAATATGAACGATATAATATCGGGGTAAGAGTACGAGAGATAAAAATGAGAGAATATGAAGGATTTTTAAATTTAAAACTCTTTGGCCTTTAAAACCTTTCAGTTCATGCTCCATTTAGCGAAGTAAGTAGCCCCCGCCGAACCACTCGGCGTTGCGCCAAGCGGTAATTTGACTCATCGAGTTTTTTACAGAACTCGCAATAATTTAAGGGTACAAATGGCGGACAAAGTCGGGCATGCCAACCTGTTCAGCGAATCAACGAATGAGCCTTTGGCTCGCTGAGTTTTACAGAGTTCCCCATAAAGCTGGGTGGTTCCAAAGGCGGTCCAAGTCGGGCTCGGTGACCTATTCAGCGAGTCACCGACTGAACTTTTGGCTCACCTAATTTCCCATTTTCCAACACTTTCACTTTTCAACCTGCACAATCAACACCCGTTATTCCAAAAACAAAATTTAAAACATTAAAGACTTGGGTTACCTCTAAAGAAGCGCAATATTTAACGTCATAGCACGACTTAAATATCAATTCTAGCTTCATTTTTAGGGTTGGCTGTTATGTCACTACGCAGCTCCCATTTTTGTCTTGGATTCAATTACGTCGATATTTGACCCATTTTGTGTCTCCAACTGCTTAATAGAGACTGAATGAGAAGTCACCGTCTGATTGAGAGTTGACACATCCTCCTTCATCTCTTTCAACACTTTGTATCCTTTTCACCATCCCTTTCCTTCCAAGTAGAATTACGATCACGACATTCCTTGTCACGATCTCTCCATTCATCATCTCTGTTCCATCCCGGATTTTCACCCAACCTTGGGTAATTTGAACGAAATCCTCCTCTTTGATTTTCAAGGAAGTTCACTTCCTCATTGTACATTGGTTCAAATTGTGCTTCTTCGGGGTTTACTCAACCAACACCCACATCATTGACACTCTTCAACCAACTACCCATCACATTTTTCAACAATAAATCAAGTTGCGTCATTATTTTTGCCTTATTTTGGTCTCTCTCTTGATCCTTCACAATCTGCTCTTTTGTCATCCTAAAAGTGAGAGGAGACACCTCGTCTTCACCAGTGTACCACACTCTATTTATCTTGGTCATGCCATCAAAGAGTTGAGACGCTACTTCATAGGGTTTTTTCGTTATACCTCCGAGAACAAGTTGATCAGCAACTCTTTTGTTCACCGAGTCAAGACTCCTATAGAAGTATTGCTGCAATATATGGTTTGGCAGTCCGTGAGTCGGACATTAAAGTAAAACCTTCTTACACCTCATCCACGTCTCGTGGATTGGTTCACCTTCCAAGTGTTTGAAACCTTGGATCCTATCTTTGAGCGTCATAATCTTTGACGGGGGAAATAATCTCACATTGAACGTTGCGGTAAGTTCATCCCAAGAGGTGATGGAATCCTTAGGCAACTCAGCTAACCATTTGGTAGCTTTACCCATCAAAGAGAATGGAAACAACCTGAGACAAACTGATTCTTGTGATATGGTCTTGAATGAGAACGGACCACAAACATCCACGAAGTTTTGAATATGCTCATGGGGGTCTTCGTGGACCAGCCCTCCATATAGAACATTCATTTGGAGGAGTTGTAGCATCGTGCTAGTAACATGGAAGACAACATTACCTTCAATTAGAGGTACACGTGTTGTACCAACACCACCCAATTGGATTGGGTCATTCACATCGTTCATATTTCCAATATTGTCTTGGTGGCCCATTTGGCTACCATTACTCCCGTTCACGCTCATCTCTTCCTCTTTTCAACACAAATCAAAGTAAGTCGATTCAACTACAACCAAAAAGATCACAATTCAACTTCAATAATAAAATTCTAAACAACACCACTCCCCGACAGCGGCGCCATTTTTATTTAATGTTTCAAGTACATCTCATCCAATTTTAGGTGTAAACGATCGTGAACTAGCATAAAATCCAATGAGGAGTTGGGGTCGAACCCACAGGGAGTGGTACGTGTCTAAATTCAGTTATGAAGTTATAAAGTGGCCTTTTCGGTTATAGGAATCGAATTTATAGAAAACATGTAAACAAGTCTAAGGGGATGACAACGAATGTCAAATAGGGGGTTGGGATTGTAAATTATCAGCTACAACACAATCAAACACGAAGGAAATAACAATATAGAGAGGAGTTTTCGGGATGTGATCGATTGTAGGCAAATTTCGCTATATGGGTAATTGAAATCACTAATAAATAGCTAAATAGCAGTGGGTAGGCTAGACTATAAGTAAGATAGTTTTCTCTCGAATAACTATCATGATTCAAGTGATTTCTTTCGAACATCAACAAGCTTAGAAAATAAGAACAACCTACTCCTTAATTCATCTACTCTCACGAGCTAGATAGGTAGAATCAAGATTAGGATTTACTCTTTCGAGCTTAACCCATATCAACCCAATAACTACAATAATCAATTGAAAGCTTTGATTCTAAAACCACTTTTTCAAGCTAGCCCAGAATTCTATGTTCCAATTGCATTTGCAACTACAATTCTTAGTTTAAAACACAACTATCAATTAAACCCACTTTAATTAAGCATTTAAATCAGTAATTCACAATACCCATAAGCTAATTCAGCCATAATCACATGATCATGCCCCAAGAATTGCGGTTTTTTCTACACATCATAAAAATAGAGAAACTATTACCAAATACATTAGACATGATCTAGGTAAAGGTTCTCAAGTCTTTACAATGGTTCAAATAGAGTAAATTCAAAAACCCACTTGCAAATCTTCAAGTTTGAGCCTCAAAAGCTTCAAAGTCTACAATGGAACTCAAAAACTAAGAGAAAACTCTAACTCTAAACTTGGGGATCAACACTTTCTGGGAACTTTCGGAACTCCTCAAAATTCCTTTTAAATTCCAATTTATAGTTGCCCACTTTTTGGCCTGAAAGTCCATTTGGCAGTATAAGTCGCGCCTCACCAAGTGGTTTAGCGATTCGCCTTTTGCTCCCTTTCATCGCCATTTTGCATTAGACATTAACCACCTAGGTCCTGTAACTTTGGGTGATCCAACTTTTTGTCGCGGAGTTGATCAGCGATGCGTTGACTGGAAATTTCTGACGCCAACTTGGATTTTCCCTAGGACTGGCACGTTGGAACTTTGGTGAGCTAAAGAGCCACTCGGCGGTTCACCGAGTGGTCGTGGCGATCACCAGGATCGCTTTTCTTCACTTCTTCAGCTTGTTTGCTCCTTTTTGCCTGGTAGTGTCCTTGCTTTCCTCCTTAGCCTACATACCTGCAAATCAATTCTTTAACATCAATTTATAGCATAAATTAGGCATTTGAGGGCATTAAAACTATCAAAACAAAGCCCTAAATGAGTCCAAATCTCGGACTCATCAGCTATCGCAAGATTTAGCAACAGTTCATCTAGTGTTTCACATTTCTATGTTGAAGAAGTGTATGGGTGATCCTTCACTGATTATACAGACTGAAGATATTGGTATTAAGGATAGCTTATCTTCTGAGGAGATTCTTGTTCAGATCGCCAGGTTCGCAGGTTGAAAACCACGGAGGTAGCATCAGTCAAGGTCTTATGGAGAAATTAGTTTGTTGAGGAATCTACTTGGGAAGCTGAGGAGGATATGAAGAAGAGATACCCACATGTCTTAGAATATGGAGAAATTCCAAATTAAGTTACTAATCTTTTTATTGGTATTTGTTTTAAGTTGACATGTTGTGTTATATATTTCTTGTTGGGTGTTTGACCTGAATGTTAGATGTTACACCCTTAGTCTACTTAGACTAATCTCATTCGAGGACGAATGTTTCTAGGGGGGGAGATGTTGTAACATCCCGCCTTAGAAAGGACTTGAATTTTAAAAAAACTATTTTTGGGAAGAATAAAATTTGGAAATTTTGGCAAGTTATGCGAAGCATGAGTTTTGGGTCAACTTCAAATGACCATAATGTTCAGTACAAAAGGATTTAGGTGGTCCATAAGATATCAAATGAAAGGTCTTTGAATTATCTTTCCAATGCCACCGAGTTTGCTAAATTTCGAGCCTGTATGAGTGAGATATGATCATTTGAAATTCTACCTGTAAATTAAGGAAAGTTACACGAATTTAAGAGGGGTATTTTGATCATTTCCTTACCTAATTGAGTTAATACGAAATTTGGTAATATCTAGGGGTCTAAACTGATTTGGTTTTGTTTTACAAATCCTAAAATATGCTAGGACTTTGAGAGAAGTTTACAAAGAGGAGAAAAAGGAGAAAAAGTCAAACCTTCGTCAAGTTTTTGAGGAGTTTCGTTGCGGATTTCGCCAAAGGTTGATCCCTAAGAGGTATGTGAGTTCACATAGCGTTGGGATCGTTCACCCACAAGCCAATCATGATTAATTCCGCGTAATTTCATTCTTGGAAGTAGAAGATTTGAGTTCTTGATGAGTTTTGTTAAAGTTTCATTCATAATCTTGATTGTTGAGTTTTGATAAGTTATTAAGTTAATCTCATGAGTTTTAAGGTTGTTTTTTAGTAGATTCTTGTACACTAATGATCGGTATTCAAATCTAACTTATTGGGGGAAGAAAGCACTCGATTCAAGATGAATTAGGGTTGAAAAACAAGTAAGGAAATTTGTCAAACTTTCTGGGAAAAGGGATGGTGCGCTGCGCCACTCAGTGCGCCCCACATCAAGATTTGTAGTTTGGGCTCTGTGGTGCCGTGACACTGAGTGCGCCCCAACTCAGGTTCTATAGTTATGGGTTTGGCGCCCTACGCCACTCAGTACGCCAGGGTCTCCAGGTCCTCTACCTTTTCCGACTTCTTTCTGTTTGAGTTTCCTCGAATCGTACCTATGTTTACTAGTTGATTTCTACACTCTAAGGTACGTCTAAACATCTAGAAATCATCCACAAACATGAATCATAACCTTGAATCAATAAATTCAAATTCAAGGAAAGTTAAGAGCCAAGTCTAGTGAGTTCTTATAGTCATTTCAAAAGTCTTTTACAAATGCTTTAAACTTGTTTTAAGACTTGAGCATCGATTTGAGTAAGAGTAAAAGTGAAGTTCATTTTCTTCAAAAGATTATATGGGAACTAAGTATTCCCAAAGAGTAAATGATTTCACATTTAAACAAGAAAGGAAACACCAATTTCGTAGATAGCTTTTGAGCTAGTTTTTGAGTAATTATCTCAAACCACAGAAAGAGTTATGTTTTTAAACATATGAGCTAGTTATATTTTGGGAGTAGTATTTAGCACTGATTTAGGGACGAATTTGAGTTCAGATAATTCAAAGTCTCCATAAACCATATAGCCAACATGGATAGAAAAGGGTTATACTTTTTAGATGATTCCTTAATACTTTTAGCATAGACTAGTGGATCTACTTAGTAGTTAGGTTCTATACCCCCGACAAAGTATAGGATGGCCCTGGCAGCGTGAGGCAAGACGTTGTATCATCACATAGCTCATAGTGATGGTTGTCAGTGAGAGAAACTCATACAGAAAAATTTTGTATTCTTATATACACAGAGTTGTATTTTCATATACAAACCAAGTTATTGTTGTATTTTTTCAATACACTGAGTTGTTAGATACATGTTTTAAAGCTTTTCTTTATATTGCATTTATATTCTGCTTTATATTGAAATGAGTTGAGTTGAGACCAAGTAAGTTTTTTCACTTCCCTTACAATATTATGTCTTCTTTTAGAATTCCCCTCGTACGCTCATTCATTCAATATACCGATGTAATTTGGCATGCATTTTTTATGATGCAAATACAGGTAACCAGGATCAGCATTCAGCGCTTCGTTAATCCAGTTGATCTTCAGAGTTGTTGGTGAGCCTCCTCGCTTCCTGAGGATCCCCTTTTTATTGTTTTGTTATTCTAATTCATTAGGATGTCGTGGGTCTTGTCCTGAAGTCCATCTCAGTTAGTAGAGGCTTCATAGATAGTTAGACGTTATTTGTTCTTGAGTTTTTCATTTTCAATTGTTATGTTGAGACTTGAGTTGCCACTTTTGCTAGTTGAATGTTTATTTCTAGAACATTCTAAGTTATCTATTGAGTTATAATTTACTTTTTAAAGTGATTTTATCATGAGTAAGTCTTACGCTTAGAGTTAAGTCAGGCCAAGGGTTCGTTTGGGGACAACAATGGTTCTCGAGTGTTGGTCACGTCTAAGGTGTAGTCTCTTGGCGTGACAATAAATATAGCTCTTTCTAAGGTAGGAGGTTAAAAAAATGACCCGTATTTCCACAATTGAAGGAACCATTACTTGTAGCAACCTTTAGTACCAACACGACATTCTCCAGGATGAAGCTTACTGCACTTACCACATAGTGGGTTTCAAGTGAACCCTTGTGCCACACTGCCTTGTGATTGAGAACCTTGAGCCCTAAAATTTTGGGAGTTCTGGTTTTTTAATCATTTATGCACCTTGTTGCAGGCGCACTAGCTGATGATGGAGTAGGTCCATTTGGTCTCTACTAAAAGGATGATTGATTTACATTCCCGGTTTTCTGCTGGCCGGACTCATGACTTGCTGACTTAGCCCTCTTACTACGGAACTCCTCCATGTCCTTCAACTTGTCTTCCTCAATCTGATGCACATTTATGATAAGCCTGGCTATATCCATGTCTCCTATCAACATAGCCACCTTGCCTTCCTTACATGACAAGCGGGATAACCAAGACACAAACAGACTCAACCTGCTCCTCATATTATCCACCATCTCCAGAGCATAACGGGATAGTTGAGTGAACTTGAGGCTACACTTTTGCACACTCATAGATCCCTATTTCAGATTCAGAAATTCTCTTACCTTTGAACCCTTTAGCTCTCGAGGAAACAAACGCCCTAAGAAGGCATCTTCAAACACAGTGCAAGTCAAATATGGTGTCCTCTAAGCCATGTTCTTCTTCCACTGATCAAACCATATCCCCAGCCTACACCCTGGGCGGGACTGGCACTCAAGAACCATTGCTGGCCTAAAGCGTACCCTTGGCCTGGCATACAACTTAGCGGAAGGCTTTACTCAACAAAGATAAATCCATGTAATAAACTAGAATGTTGTAAAGGAACATTCAACTAGCCAATAAGGAAAACTCAAGTCTCAACAAAACAGAATGAAAATGTAAAGACAAAGGAACTAACTAGCGGTCTATGAAGCCTCTAAACTATGAGGGATGTTAGGACAAGACCCCAGATAATCCTAATAACTGAAAATGCTAAAGCAATGTAAATAGGGATCCTCCGGAAAGCAAGGAGGCTCACAAAATGAATCTGAATGCTCAGTTGGATCAACGAGGCGCTGGATGGTGATCCTGATTACTTGTATCTGCATTATAAAATGATGCAGGCAAAATAGCATCAGTACATTGAATGTACAAGCATGCGAGGGGAAAACTAAACATGACATAAGCTTGAAATGAATTTGGAAAGAAACACTTACCTCATCTTTACTCAACTCATGGATACTCAACTTAATATAGAAATAAACAGCAGTGGAGATGCAGTTTTTATAAAGCATTTAAACAGTAAGTAGCAACTCAATGTATTGGAAAAATACAATAATAACTCAATTTATATATATAATAAAGTAATATAATTTTGTGAGAGTTTCTCTAACCGACAACCATCACTATGAGTTATATGATAATGCAATGTCTCGCTCACGCTGCTAGAACTATCCTATAACTTGCCGGGATATAGAACACCTCGAGTAAGGGGATCTACTAGTCTATGCTAAAAAGCAATAAGGAATCATCTAAATAGTATGACCCTTTCTACCCACGTTGGATACATGGTTTATGGAAACTTGAGTTATTATGAACTCGTCCCTATATCGGTGCACAATACTACTCACAAACCACTAGGCTCATATGTTTAAAAACATAACTCTTTCTCTGTGGTTTTGAGGTTATTACTCAAAAACTTATCTCTTAAAAGAGATGGAACTTAAAACTACTCATGAAAACTCATTTGGAAATCGGTGTTTCCTCTCATCTTAAATGTGAAATCATGTACTCTTTTGGAATACATAGTCCTCATATAATATTTTAAAGAAAATGAACTCGGCTCTACTCTTTCTTAATATCAATTCTCAAGTCTTACAACAAGTTTAAAAGATTTGTAAAAGACTTCTTAAAATGACTCGAAGAACCCTCAAGACTTGACTCTCAACTCTACCTTGAATTTGATTTATGAATTCAAGGTTGTGATTTTATAGGAAAGATCTCATTATGTTTAGGAGTATTTTTAGAAAGTTGAACATGAGAAACGATCAAGAAATAATTTTTTGGGAGCAAGTCCGCGACGCGGAGATGCATTTTAATAATTGGTTGCGAATTAAATTTTGAGGCAGAAGAGTCCGCGACCTCTCCGTGACGTAGAGTCAAAAGTTCCAATCCAGAAGAACAGGTCCGCGACGCGGACCTAGTACCCATATTTGCCCAACTTTTTCCTTCTTCGTTTTCTAACCCCAATTCACCTATATTTGATCCTTCTTCTTAATTCCTTTTTAGATTCAGATACCCAATGTCATGACCCAGGGGTACCCCCTAGATGTAACAAGGCACATAGAGCCTTGAAAGGCTCCTTGTAAGACACTTAGCATATCTGAACATAAGATAATAGAAAAGTACAGAAATTTAAAACATTTTTCAGTACAATCAAAGTTTAATAAAACGAAGCAGAAGTCTATTACACTTGTCTCAAACCTTCTAATACTTGAAAAAAGTTAAGGACATAGCCCATACAAAAGTTCTAACATGAAAGAAAGGCATAAAGAAAAAAGTGTGATCAAGTCCTCGATGCAATGAGGACTCACCAAAACATCTCTTACTGATCTACTATGAACCTAGCCACGAAGATTGAAGTCAATATCTCCGAACCATACTTTTGATAGGAATGTAGGCAAATGTATGTGTTAGTACAATAATGTACTAAATAGATGGATATCATAAATCATCAACATAAGCATATAAGAGGCATTAGTTAACATAAGACATATACCATCATCATAAGAGACAATAACATAAGTCATAAGTATAAGAGACATCATCATAAGACATAGGCTATAACATGATAGACAATAATCATAACTTGTGAGCATTAGAGATAACATCATAGTCATAGGCATAATCAATGCATTTTGAACAACATAACATAATAGAAACACTACATAAGTCACCTCAAGGCAAGATTGTGCAATGCATGGATAAGACCCCATAATCCCACCCATGCCACGCTAGTCACTTTAGGCCCTCTTTCATATTTATCATCTTTTGATCTCATCCTTAGCTTATTTCTCATAGACAAGGGAACATTCACCCTTAGTCACACATATAAAGGAAGGCAACTAAAGCACAACCAATTTAGGCATACATCATACAAGTAGTCCTTATATCAAAACATACTTACAATACTTAACAACATATAAATCATCATAACATAAGAGAACATACCATAATTACCCTCGAAGCATACTTGTGCAATGCATGAATAAGACCCCATAATCCCACCCATGCTAAGTAGAGCTTCTTGAGTAACCATAGTTCATAATTCATATTCTTGTGTGGGGATAAGCCTTAACCTACATAGACCATGTGAGCTTAGCATGGAATCCGGTGTCTACCCCACACCGAAAAGGGGTTGCTCTACTTGCTTAAGGTAGACACATACTCTTAGCTTAGGTGGATCCAATAGCTAAGTAACCTACGGGGAAAGGTTGTTTATCGGATAGGGAGATTGCTACTAAATACCCGACCTCTACTAATGTGAGGTCTTCCATCTCAAGAGATTACTTCTAGAAACCCGAACTCTAGTGACGTGAGGGCATCCATCTCATATCAATATCCACTCGGTGCTAAAAATTAATTCACACGGAGTTCATATTAAGTCTTGACTTAAATCCATATTCATGGGAGAATGTCTTGACACTCAATCCAACATAACTCATAAGATAGCTCCTAGATCATGCGTAAGAATAACCTTTCATCGTCCATGTCTTCATATAGATTCAATATGTGACAAACCTTTCAACCTTAGAATCATCATATAGTGAGAAAACCTCTCACATCATATCATAATCATACATAAGTGTGTATATGAGAATAACCTTTCAACAACACAACAACAAGATCATGAGCATATTCACTTTACTAAAAAAGTGTTCTTAAAGCATGTACTTAACCTTCATAAAACATGCATCATATCATATCTTGCCCTTTCAAGTTCAAAGCTCATATCAAATCAACACATCTAGAATGACTATATTAGACATGGATATAATCAAAATTCAAATAGTACAATTACTATAATCTCACACTTGACCTCCATGAGGTTCAAAACATACTTTCAATCATCACACTTAGGATTCAAGCACTAGACATAGATATCATCCTAACCCATGTGATTCTATCAGTTCATGCATTCAAACATTCTTGAGGTAGATTAGGTAGGTAAGGTCCTTCCACAACAATTAAAGTTAATAGTTTACCATCATCATATAATCTTCACTATCAAAGCCTTAACATTAATAATTCAACCTATTAGCTTTTACCCTCAAGGCCCTAGAAATCATCATTTATACTACAAGCTTTAGTCTCAAGGAATACTTTAGATGGTCATCATATATACCTAATTCTCAAGACAATCTAACCACATGCTTCATTCTTAAGCAATTCTAATCATATATCGTCATATAACTCAATCTCAACACTATTAATCATAATTCATGAAGCCCCATGTTTCCTCCTCATTCTTCTTCTGCTTCTTCTCCTTCTTCTTATGCTCATTCTGCTTCTCCTCTTACTCCCCTTCCTTCTCCTCCTTCTTCTCCTCCTCTTGCTCCTCATCCTCCTCTTCCTCCTCATTCTCCTCTTCCTCATCTTCCTCTGCTTCCTCCTCTTCCTCCGCTTCCTCCGCTTCCTCCTCTTCCTCCTCTTCCTCCTTTTCATCCTCTTCCTCCTCTTCCTCCTCTTCTTCGTCTTCTTCGTCTTCCTCATCTTCCTCGTCTTCCTCGTCTTCCTTGTCTTCCTCGTCTTCCTCGTCTTCCTCTTCTTCCTCTTCTTCCTCTTCTTCCTCTTCTTCCTCCTCTTCCTCCTCTTCCTCCTTCTTCTAGAGAAAGGATTTTTGAGAGGGAATAGGGTTTCTTTTGGGGGTTTAGAAATAATTATTTAGGATGACTTAAATAAGGGTCTAAAGTCTTTATATAGGTGGTCTAAATTAAGGTAAAATGAATAGGAAACTCATACTCAATGCACAACAACATGAGGAAATCAAGCATGCAAACACATTTTCTTTCAAAACACAAGATTTTCATGAACATGCACCACATAAGGCAATCATGGAAACATCTAAAACACACATGACTCCAAGAAATGATACAACTAAGAGGAACTTATCATCTCAAACTAAAGGAGGAATAGAAGGAAAAATGAAGACGATATCAGGAGATCTCATTGGCCCTCGGCCTCCCCAGTTGTCACGACCCAAGCCTAGGGCCTAAACGTGACATGGCGAATGAGGAACCCGAAGGAACCCTAAATAAGCCTCTCAAACTTGTCATCACACTTCATCGGTCGCGGAAGTACATTCAACATTAATTAACGGGAAATAGGGACTAAGGGCAAACCATTTCAAAATGACATCATAGAACAAGAGTAAAGCTCATTTACAAAATGGTTGTCCAAC